>JAVTVY010037868.1:0-15945 GCA_036873755.1 Hanleya hanleyi | reverse complement strand
AATTGTTATATCCTCGTTTGGAGAAATGGTTACGTCCAGCAGGGTGATACTATAGATATCAGTTAGTAGATAGGTAAGAAGAATTACCTTGCTGTCAAAATCGGGCGATCTTCCTTTATAAAATTAGGGAGGGACCACTTTGTACGAAACCGTGGCAAGTGTGGAATGCACCCTAGAGTTGCAATTCCCGATATCGGAAATTCAATGACAATTTCCGATATCGGGAATTGCATTTCCGATATCGGAAATTGAATTTCCGATATCGGGAATTGAATTTCCGATATCGGGAATTAAATTTCCGATATCGGGAATTCAATTTCCGATATCGGGAATTAAATTTCCGATATCGGGAATTCAGTTTCCGATATCGGGAATTCAATTTCCGATATCGGGAATTGTCTCCGAATTTCCGATATCGGAAATTGCAATTGAATTTCCGATATCGAAAATTCTAATTTCCGATATCGGGAATTGCAATTTCCGTTATCGGAAATTGAATTTCCGATATCGAGAATTCAATTTTCGATATCGGAAATTGAAGGTCATGAATTTCCGATATCGGAAATTTTAATTCCGATATCGGGAATTCAATTCCCGATATCGGAATTTCTCGAATAAAAAGCACTTTGGCTTGCCATACACATGGCCAATGGCAATGACATGCATGGAAGTTTGTTTTGGAGCAGTTAGTATGGCAAGCCAAAGTGCTTTTTATTCGAGAATTTCCGATATCGGAATTAAAATTTCCGATATCGGAATTAAAATTCCCGATATCGGATATTCATGACCTTCAATTTCCGATATCGGAAACCCACTCCCGATATCGAAGCCTGTACTTCCCGATAGTCGAAATTGCAATTCCCAATATCGGAAATTGTACCCTGATATCGGAAATTAGAATTTTCGATATCGGAAATTGAATTTCCGATATCGGGAATTGCAATTTCCGATATCGGGAATTCGGGGAGAATTCCCGATATCGGAAATTCAATTCCCGATATCGGAAATTCAATTCCCGATATCGGAAATTCAATTCCCGATATCGGAAATTCAATTCCCGTTATCGGAAATTCAATTTCCGATATCGGGAATTGTCACCGAATTCCCGATATCGGAAATTGCAACTCTAGGGTGCACTCCACACTTCCCACGGTTTCTTACAAAGTGGTGTCTCCCTAAGTTTATAATAGGGAAGGTCGACCGATTTTGACAGCAAGGTAATTCTTCTTACCTTTCTACTAACTGATATCTATAGTATCACCCTGCTGGACATAACCATCTCTCCAAATGAGGATATAATAATTGCTTGTTGATCGCACCCACTCGCCTCTACAGAGTTAATCGTGTCCGGAAGTGAATATCTGGCGGACCAAAATCCGCACTTTTTCGGGAAGCGAAAATGATGATTCCTTCATGGCCATAACATTTTACAAAAAGACGAGTAGGTCGACCCCCGTTTTTTTCGCCATTTTAAATTGTCCTTTGGACGGGAAACACTTTAACATACATAAAAAGAAAATCATTTCATACGTTTTCGCTGGGTTGCGGGTAGAATTTGACACATTTTCATATATTTTATGGAGTTTTTCAGAAAAGTTGAAGAGGGGTTACGGAGGATTGTACGTGTTTCCTTTTCAATTTCAATAGCTCACAAGTCTCCTGAAATAAGGGCACGAGTGTGCCCATTTAGAAAATATATACTTTTACAAGGATTTTGTTAAAGATTTTACATCTATTTATGGCCGAAGATCCTGCCTGTCTTTAGCCGCACATCATTTAGGTGTGGAATGCACCCCTAGGTTTTGTAAAGCTTCCAGCTTTCATTTCCGATATCGGAAATTCGGTGACAATTTTCGATATGGGAAATTCTATTTCCGATATCGGAAATTGAATTCCCGATATCGGAAATTGAATTCCCGATATGGGAAATTCTATTTCCGATATCGAAAATTGTCACTGAATTTCCGATATCGGAAATTCTAATTCCCGATATCGGAAATTCAATTTCCGATATCGGAAATTCAATTTCCGATATCGGGAATTGCAATTTCCGATATCGGGAATTGAATTCCCGATATCGGAAATTCGGAATAAAAAGCGCTTTGGCTTGCCATAAGTTAGGTTGACTTGGGCCCAAAACAGCAAAATGGTTGTCAGTCGTCTGATTTTACCACATTTTGAATCAAGGCAAGAATTTGAGAGCACAACAATTTTTTTCTGTTAGATGGAGCAGTGAAATTTAGCAGATCATGACTGGACATGATTTGTGCATGTTCATTTTGAAATTTCTACTATAACATAGGTCAAATACACAACATCAGTAAATTCTGGGGCCCAATTTTCAAATTTTATCAAGAAAAACGGTCACCAGATCATGTTGTAGCATTGAAACTTTATCCCAGTTGTGCGGGTCACTGACTGCTGATGGAACAGCCGAAATATTTCTCTCCACTTTCATTTTAGCAAGAGTTGTTTGAGAGAATGTTACAATACAGCGAGCCCAACCATCACTGAGCGCGGAAAATAACATGCACAGTTTCGAAGATTTTCTTGGAATTTCAGTATAAAAATGCACAAATTATGTTGAGATGCTGTTCGGAATTACTCTAAGAAAAAGTGGTCCTGATATATTGCTGAAAGTCCGTGACCCTCAAAATGTGAGATAGACTTTTCCCTTTTGGACATTTTTCCCTATCTGTCATTACTCTCTCTCTCATTCTCACCCCCTCTCTCTATGTATTTCTTGAGGATTTTTTTAAATCAATAATTCAAAGTAATTCAAGTTAATTTGAGTTTGTGATTACTTTAATATCAGTCACTTGTGGGACTGATAAAACAATAGAACAGTTACACATATGGTGGGAAATATAAACCAGCTTCATCAGTTAAAACAATATGTTTTGCTGAAACTCAGAAAACCGGAAACCCAGAGCTTCATGATAAATTCTGATGGGTGAAGATTACCATCTGAGGGTAGCAGCAGGGTGTTAGCCAGGATGAAAAATCTGCCTGTCTAAATGTCACATTTTTGCTAGATCTGGACAGGCTTCTTCCCCGTTTCATATCTCTACTATGTTAAATTTTTCAATTTTTGTCTGTCCAAATTTGAAATTGCCTGTCCAATGGATGGGTGGACGGGTCTCTGACTATTAACACCATGGGTAGTGCGACTCTCACCCCAAACATCAGTGTTTTCTAAATTAAATTTGAAACATACCCTAGCCCATATTATCTCTTGTTTCAAAGCATCTTAGTATGGCCCAGTATGCCCAGTATGGCCCAGTGCCAACAGTGATTGTAATATATATACTTTTAGGCCTACCATGATGATGAAAGTTATCCTGCAGACAGACAGATTGATGGCGATATATCTGAAGCCATGAGAATGCCAATCCCCAAAATAGGGAGGAGTGAAACCAGTTCAACATTGGCCAAACCAGCAATGGAAACAGTATTTGGGTAAGACCATGCATCAATGAGAAAACATTTACAGATATACATAAAGACATAAAATGTAAGGCCGAAATATTATCTGTTTTAGCCTCCACATATACTTTTAAAAAGTTGGGAAGGTCCTGTACATGTAATATGTATGTATGATTTGTCCCACCATTTTTTTCAATCACAGTACATGTACATATATATGTAGGTATAGTGTTATTCAGAATGGTTTTATAAGGACCCATTTTCATCACATTCTTGGATATACCCCGTAAGCCATGAATATATTTACCTCACATGTATTACTGGTGCAAATCTGAGAAAATATGTTACTATATTTCCATGTATCCATGTTTGACATTGCAGAATACGAAGCAACAAGCTGCTTTCAAGTAGAAGAATTCCAGGAAACTAAAGAGTTCTAAAACAACAGGAACACCCACAGAATTCGCTAGGGTAAGAAAAGGCAATGCATTTACAATATAGATGTTTAAATTTAATAAAGACACTGAACATATCAACAACACTCACTCATCACCACATGACACCATGTTGAATTTTCAAGGCCATACCATCCAATCACTGACAGAATTGTATCAAAGTTTTAGATTCTATCATAATCATATTTTATACAATAATCATATGTTTAGATTTCAAATGCTTTTCAAGGCAGGTTCACTTGAAATTAAGTTTGTAAACCCAAACATGTTGACAATGATTTGTTCAAACCATGTTTATAAAAGGAGAAGAAAACACAGAGAAAGGCATGACTTCAAATGGAAGAGTCACCTTCCAAGTATCCACAATGATAGACATCTATTTTTTGTGACATTTTCTAGCTGATAAGCAGCATCGAAACATTAAAAATAGGAGATTGTGAACAGATTCACAGCTGACAATTAGATTGTCAGTTTCTGAATACATGTGCATGTAGGTCCTGACAGGTATCTCTCATTGGTTCTTGTAATAAGTGGCCACTTCAAAGAAGTCCGAGATATGTAAATGGAGATGTGCGAATGCAAATACTCTGTGATTATGCGGCCACGATGCATGAAGTTTGGCTGTTCCAACAGAACTGAGATTCACCGCGGTTTCCAATGTCCAACCCTTCTTTGCTAAAAGCAATAGGTTTCACCTCCAAACTAGGGAGTGTATGAGCCTGGGTGACATCACGCATTTAGATGAGCCAGGCTACAATGACAGCATTCTAAAATGACAATAATATGTTTGAATGCTGATTTATCAGCTAGAAAAATCGAAAATAAATATTTCTTCATATTTTTGAATTCTGAGGATACATTTTTCATTTGCAGTAGCTTTTCCCAAGTGTTTTCATATATGTGAGTTTAACAAAATGATCATAAACCTCAGGAATAGAAAATAGTGTTTCTATCATACTTCATTTTAAGGCATTCCCTTAGTTCGAGCTTTCTCTACTCCTTTCACCACAACAATGGTTAATTTATGTCAGATACATGTAGCCATAGCTGAGGATATTAGTAATGACCAAAAAATATGCCACTATGGGGTTGTATCAGTAAAATTTTCATTTCATTTCATTTCAAATTTTATTTTCAGTCGGTTTTACAAACATATTTGAAACATTAACACTGAGGCTAGTCATCACCGACATATAGAGTAAAAACAATAAAATAAATAAATAGATAAATTACAACAACAAGTCGTGAGCTGACATATCCCATGCCAGATTTTTCAGAGTCAGATGGGACAAAACAAAAAATACTAGTACATGTACTTATTTACCATTGCTTAAAGTGAAAATACATAAAAAGAGTCAACGTAAGTCATTTTTAACTTACTTCTGGTTTATTGCCAGATGCATGAATAGAATTAATTTGAAAAGGCTGACTATAATTCTTCAAGTTAATAAACAGTCAATGACCTTGTAAACACAGGTCAAGGTCAGTGAACTTGAGTAGGCTTAAATTTCTTCATCAGTTACATGTGCAATAGGAATTTGGATACCTTAACTATAATCATTCAAAATGTATTGCAAACACTAGAAAACACTAAACCTTTTAAATTATGTCAAGTTCGGTCTTTTTCCATAGGCTTCTGACCCATCCCCAAGTGCAACTGTTGTATGAAGCAGGCACCTGGCTATAGTCTTTTGAGAAATATTGTGTCCACACCGACTATGCACAGACGGATATACAGACACGCCAATTGTTCGATTATTACCTTTCAGTCAAATTTGACCAATCAAAATCAATTACTTGCAATGATTTTGGGGTATACTTGGAATTTGATCATAATTCACATCTCTGAGCTAGAGTTCACAATTTCCCACTTTTCCCACATTTTCTGGCCTAGGTGACCTTGATCTTTGTCTGACCTTTTGACCTCAAATAAATAGGCTTATTCTCTGTCCCATATAAGCAAGGTAGGCATGAAGTTTTTAATCAAATCTGGATTTGGAATAGGAGATTTTCCATTTTTTACAGGTTCTCTGGCTTGAGTGAAATCGACCATTGATCTTTTGACCTGAACATAAAATAACTTACTTCTTTACCCCATCAGCACTATGTACCCAATGTTTGGTACCAATTCAAAAACTGGAATTGAAGATTTCCCTCTTTTGCAGATTTTCTTGTTCGTTAATGGAACAACAACTTACCCGGGTCATTATCTGTGTGGATCTGTAAATTCCATTGATCGTGCCACGGTCACCTCCTGATGTGAACCTCATTACGATGCTTTTGTGCCACTGAGCACATGACCTGGATAATCTGACGTCAAACACTTCAATCACTCACAACAGAAGAACGGGTCATTCAGGAAGAAAAAAGAAATATAAGCACCCATAACCGGTAAAGAATGAAGCTTATCTTGTCATAATTGGACTGTCATGTGGAATTTCCCACATGGACCTGCTGTTCATCTTTCCATCCGTCCCCAAATGTTGTGAGCGCAAGATCTCAACATTTAGCATGGAGGATATAGCCTTGATATTTGGTATGCTGCTGTCTTATGGGAGCTTCCAGATCAAGTTCAATCAGGACTGACGTTGACCTATTTTCAGATGTCGCAGGTAATAATGTGAATAGCAGTGAAGCTCATTGTGAACACAATATCTTAGGAGCTGTCTTATGGGATCTCTATGTGATGTTCACTCAGAACTGACGGTCCTTGACCTATTTTCAAAGGTCACAGGTCAAAATGTAAATAGCAGTGACAGTCGCTTGTGAACATACTAAGGCCTTTCGTTTTTTATTTGTTGGTTCTCGGATCCGCAGACCCACTTTTTCCGAAAAGTGGAAAAAAAATCATCAAGATTTTGTCCTTTTTTATTCCCGCCGACGTAAAAATTTGCTACTGACCTTATTTTTATATCCTCCGATAAAAAAAAATCACAATTCTCGACAGGATGACTCAGTGGGAAGGCTGAGGTATACGAAAATATATACACTGTCGAAGAGTGAAACTTTAGACATCGCGCATCCATCTTGGACCATTCTCCGTTTCAAGGGAGATAATTCTGCAAAGCTGTTTGTGGCGCGCTCTCTGGACAAAATGACGGGAATGGCGGACAGATTTTACATCTGTCTCGTCGTAAAGAAAGAGGCGGAAGTCAAGACTAGATCTTTTCAGCAATCTATCGAGCGGCAGCGATACTGTTGGCATGGTTGGGGACATCGTCTGCAAATGTATTACGTCGGCTGACATGGTTTTCTCCGTCGTCAAAACTTGACGATGGTGCCGTCACTGAATGTGACTGTCTACCCGATGTCAGTATTGCACTCTTTCCGGAGTAAATTCCTTCAAGTTATCCTATGTGACAACGACACCAGGTCGAGGCGAGCTGTTCCATTATGATGGATATGGCGAAGAGAAGAGATGCCCTCCCGAATGAAAGGTCACTATCTTCATACACTACAGTCGCTTTTCGTAACCCCAATATAGGGGCCTATATTTCATTATTTAAGGGCCATGTTGTTGTTGCCGAATCTTGATTTAAGGGCCATGTTGTTGATGCCGAACTATGTATTTTTCACAGCCGAAAGGACGTCCATTTTTATAAATAAAATGTTTGAAACTTTTGTACAATTAGTCAATGGGAAAAGCATTGTTTAACTCTCAGTAAATACAGATATCGTGCAGATACAACAACATGCCACCAATTATGACCCTTGGACCAATAATTATTTACAAGTTCAGAAACTCTGGTCAATACTAAATACAACTTCAAGGATGTTCAAAAAAGACAGGAAAACCAGAAGAGTCTCGTCTTGTCAAACCACTTTGAAGACATCCATATGCTTTTGTGACGAAAATGCCCATGGCCTGGAGAATGTCATCTTCGTTCTACGCTGACATTCTAAATAGCATTGTGAATGGACCGATAATGGTGGATATTCGACTTACCTGTATTAACTGTGCGCTGAAACTTTCAGCGAGGGACGTGTAAATATCCCTGACACGCATCTTGCATCGAAACCGGGCGAGAGAAGTCGAACTCTGTTGATCCGACACGAAATCCAACACCGCCTGAGTCTATACTTTCGCTTTATGGGGGCTGCCATGTTTGGGCGCGCGATGGATTCTGGGAGCCAGAGCCTATATAAGACGGACAGAATGGACGTTCGGCATTCTGTCTCAGACAACCGGCGGGTGCACATCGTGCGGGAGAGCACAGAGGCAGGATCGCCGCAAATGTGCCGAATGCGCCGAAAGTGCCGAAAGTACCGAATTGACTGCCGAAACAGCGCCGAACCATCCGCCGAAGGGTTGGAAAGCCGAGAGCTAAGCCATAGCTTGGGGATAATAGATACTAACACGCACAGTATCTGATGACGAGACGAACCGCCAGACGGGGATAAGATACTAACACGCACAGTATCTGAAGACGAGACGAACCGCCAGACGGGGATAAGATACTAACACGCACAGTATCTGAAGACGAGATGTCCATCAACGGAGAATACAGAGCACCAAATGTCCCACATTGCAGCCCATCACACAAATACCATTTTACATGATTACAAATACTTACTCACACACACACCAGATCATCGGGACGAGATCTGTACATACAGCTCACACTAGCTCGCACTTCAACACAGACTAGCGTTCGAGGTTACGACCGAGAATTGCGTACGTCTTATTCACTCACTCACCTTACCTCCACGGGTCGTATACAGGCTTCGGCTAGATGCGATCAATTACATATACTTGCTCACATACAAGATCGTCGGCCTTAGGGACGGAATAGATCGAATCACCCTCACCTACACTAGTTACCTACAGGCCTCGGCTAGAGGTGACGGATTACACAAGCTTACATCCACTGTACATATTTACACTGCCGCAGGGCTCGAATTATGCTTTGCCACAAGTCTTGAATACTATTACAAATCATTGATATTAATTGACATTACACTGTAAGGTAATAATACACCCCCGAGACCAGGGCATTATTACCACATATATATGCAGACAATCTGAGCCTATTAACTCGTCCTTGGATCAACGCCGTGAGGGCCGAAGTCGGGTCGCCGAAGACGGGTCGCCGAAATCGGGCCGCCGAAGACGTGAGGTCTGCCGAGCCGAAGACGGGTCGCCGAAATCGGGCCGCCGAAGACGTGAGGTCTGCCGAGCCGAAGACGGGTCGCCGAAGACGGGAAGTCTGCCGAGCCGAAGACGGGCCGCCGAAGACATGAAGTCTGCCGAGCCGAAAGGGAGCGCCGCCGAAGACGTGAGGTCTGCCGAGCCGAAAGGGGCTGCCGCCGAAGACGCTGTGGTGTGCCGTACGGGCCGACGCCGCCGAAGGGCTACTGCCAGGAGAGGCAGTGATACGGAGAGGATTCCAGAGACGATTAATAACGCTTAGATGAACTGGGCCGTGTAACCTTAGACACGGTAGACGTTCCATACAGTCCGGGACTACGCCTACGACCGGAGAGGAACCAGAGACGCCGGACGAGAGCCAGTCTGGACGAGACTGGGCCGTGACGCGTCATAGATAGGGTCTCATGTATATATTGTATATTATTCGTCTTTCTCTTAAGATAAAGATAACACTTAACGATAACTATCTCTAGAGTAGGGATCTTTATTACAGGTATTGTGCGCGTACAGAGCTGTGTACATTGCAGAATACAATATTATTACTTTATTATTGCCTTGGTTGTTTCTACAGGTCCCTCCCATCCTACCTCCTCGATCCAGACAAGGTGACAGGTTGAATCGGACCTTCCTCGTTGGCCAATTCCAGTCATACGAGACTGCGTTCACATCAGCCTGACAATTTGTCACAGGGGCCTGAGACCAGGCCGCCTCAAGTCTCGTGTACACCGCAAAGATAGACGTTTTCTGACCGCTCGAACGTCACAACTGGTGGCAGCGGTGGGATGACCAACACCGGGAAACCGATGGAGAAGGGACCACGCTGGGAAGAAACCAGAAAACCAAGCATGACGACTATTGGAGATGTCGGCGCCGAACTACGTCCAGCGGACAGCGACTCGCTGTCATGGAGGACGACAAGCCAGCGGCAGCGGTCCACAGCGCCAACTCCAAGGGACCGAGAAGAGTCACGTCGAGGAGTGGGGACCGGACGATCAGCGTTTGAGGCACCGAAGAGTGTGGATTTGCTAGACCTGTCCACAGTAGAACTGGACGCAGTGCTGTCGGCTCCCCCAGCTGACCTGTCGCCGATACCTGCGTGGCAGACGTTGCCCGACGAGAACGGAAGTTGTCGAGCCCCTAAAGACTCTGGTTCTGATAACCACGGTCTCGGGGGCCGATACGAACACCGTGACGACGATTCGACCGTACAGATGATGGAAGAGATTGCCGAGCTACGACAAACCATGGGGTCTATGGCCAGGACTGTATCGGTAATAGCAATCCAGATGTCCAGAATCAATGCCAGTCAGATTCAGGAAAGAGACGCGATCAGACGACCGGACACAGAAAACGACGTCGCAGAGCTGAATGCGAGTTGTGAGGCTGCCGAAACGGTTGGTGATTACCGCCGAACCGAATATATGTCCGGATCGCAGCAGGATTGCCATCAAACGCCGCCGCCGCCGAGGAGAGGACGAGATGATCCCATGAGTTGGGGGCAGCCATTACAGACATCGACCCCTGCGGTTGAGGCGAGGCGACCGATGTTGACGGCCGCAAAGGCAGCTACCTATGATGGCACAACGCCATTACGGGATTATCTCTCCCATTTCGACCACTGTGCTGCTATCAACGGATGGACATACTCACAACGGGGTCAATATCTGGCCGTCGCCCTTCGAGGATCCGCCCAGCAACTTTTAGCCAGCTTGAAATCAGAACCAGGGAGTGCTGACTATGGACGATTGAGGGATGCCTTGGAGAAGAGGTTTGCCCCGCCGAATCAACTGGATTTGTATAAAACGCAGTTGAAAGCCAGATACCGAGAGAAGTCAGAAGATCTTCCGGGTCTAGCTCAGGCCTCATTTCGGCTTGCACAACAGGCATATCCCGATGCCGGGGATGACGTACAGGATACCTTGGCAAAGGATAAGTTTTTGGAGGCTATTGGGGACGAGCTTAGATTTCTTGTATGGCAGACGCGGCCGAGGAACTTAGATGCAGCTGTACACTCTGCTGTAGAAGTAGAAGCATTCAAGTTCTCGCAACGCCGGAAGACTTGGGCAACCGCGAAGTCCACGGTTCATAGTAAAGATGAGGGATTAGCTGCAACCTCCGAGGATGACGAAGAATCTGAAGCTCGCCTGAGAAAACAGATCAAAGAATTGATGGAAGAAATAATGCGAAAGTCTCAGCCTCGACCACAGCGACGACCACAAAGATACGCCAGAGGCCAGCAACGGACGTATGGGAATCGGGAACGAAGTAATGCTTGCTGGTCGTGTGGCAAAAAGGGTCACTACAGGGCGGACTGCCCGGATGTATCCAAAGCAGATGACTCTAAATCGCCGAGATTGCCCAAGAGTCCTGCCAAAGTTAATACTTCCGGGGAAGCTGGACTCTATTTGCCTGCCCAGATCGGGCCAGTGAAGATGTGGTGTTGTGTTGACACGGGGGCGTCGATTTCCCTCCTGAGCGAGAAAGTATACCAGCAGCTGAGTCCGCGGCTCAGACCAGCCTTGAGTAGCCCATCTTACGCTAGTATTCGTACGGCTGACGGTACGCTGATGCCCCTGAAAGGTGAAGCTGATTTTAAAATCACTATAGACGGTACCATACGAACACAGAAGATGATAGTCGGAGATCTGACAGTGGACGCGCTTCTAGGGTACGACTTCCTCAGCACCCACTGTACCAAGATCGATACGGAGCGCCACAGGGTCAAGTATGGTGGCCGCTACATCCAATGCGAGGTCGTGGGGAGCGCAGGCTGTTACCGTGTAGCCGTGACCGAGACTGTGACTATTCTTGCTGGAGCCGAAGCCGTTGTAACAGGAAAAGTTCGTGGGGGCCTACCAGGCGAGGTAGGGATGATCGAAAACGAACCGGAGTTTACCCAGAAGACAGGAGCCATGGTGGCCAGGGTCCTCACCGAGGTTGACCGCGACTGCGAAGTCACTCTGAGGTTTCTCAACTTGTCCTCAGATCCGACTGTAGTCCAGGCCGGGACGCTCTGCGGCCGTATGGGTAAAGTAGAAGTAGTGGACGATCAAGTTTCGAGTGCGGCCGGAGCGTCGACACCGAGCCGTGCGAAATCTAGTAGACCGAGACTCGCCGTGCCGACCAGCGCATGTCCAGACCACCTTACAGATCTGGTTCGACGATCCAGCGAAGGCCTAGAGACAGACCAAGCCCTGGATGTAGAAGATTTGGTCACCCGATATACTGACCTGTTCGCTAAGGACGATACTGATCTAGGTCGAACGACGAAGGTACAACATCACATAAAGACTGGAAGTGCACCCCCCATCCGCATTCCACCGAGGCGACCGCCGATTCATGCCCGTGAAATGATCGATGAGCAAGTTGAAGACATGTTACAGCGTGGAGTGGTCGAGCCAGCCAGTGGACCCTGGTCAGCGCCGGTAGTTCTGGTGAAAAAGAAGGACGGGAAAATGCGCTTCTGCGTTGATTACCGTGCCTTGAACAAGATCACAGAGAAGGATGCTTACCCGTTGCCGAGGATCGACGACTCTCTGGATTCTTTAGCAGGTGCCAGTTGGTGGAGTACCCTTGACTTAATGTCAGGGTACTGGCAAGTTGAAGTGTCCCCCGAAGATAGATGCAAGACAGCCTTTGCAACCAGGAATGCCGGGAATGCCGGGGATGACGTACAGGATACCTTGGCAAAGGATAAGTTTTTGGAGGCTATTGGGGACGAGCTTAGATTTCTTGTATGGCAGACGCGGCCGAGGAACTTAGATGCAGCTGTACACTCTGCTGTAGAAGTAGAAGCATTCAAGTCCTCGCAACGCCGTAAGACTTGGGCAACCGCGAAGTCCACGGTTCCTAGTAAAGATGAGGGATTAGCTGCAACCTCCGAGGATGACGAAGAATCTGAAGCTCGCCTGAGAAAACAGATCAAAGAATTGATGGAAGAAATAATGCGAAAGTCTCAGCCTCGACCACAGCGACGACCACAAAGATACGCCAGAGGCCAGCAACGGACGTATGGGAATCGGGAACGAAGTAATGCTTGCTGGTCGTGTGGCAAAAAGGGCGGACTGCCCGGATGTATCCAAAGCAGATGACTCTAAATCGCCGAGATTGCCCAAGAGTCCTCCCAAAGTTAATACTTCCGGGGAAGCTGGACTCTATTTGCCTGCCCAGATCGGGCCAGTGAAGATGTGGTGTTGTGTTGACACGGGGGCGTCGATTTCCCTCCTGAGCGAGAAAGTATACCAGCAGCTGAGTCCGCGGCTCAGACCAGCCTTGAGTAGCCCATCTTACGCTAGTATTCGTACGGCTGACGGTACGCTGATGCCCCTGAAAGGTGAAGCTGATTTTAAAATCACTATAGACGATACCACACGAAGATAGAAGATGATAGTCTGAGATCTGACAGTGGACGACTTCCTCAGCACCCACTGTACCAAGATCGATACGGAGCGCCACAGGGTTAAGTATGGTGGCCGCTACATCCAATGCGAGGTCGTGGGGAGCGCAGGCTGTTACCGTGTAGCCGTGACCGAGACTGTGACTATTCCTGCTGGAGCCGAAGCCGTTGTAACAGGAAAAGTTCGTGGGGGCCTACCAGGCGAGGTAGGGATGATCGAAAACGAACCGGAGTTTACCCAGAAGACAGGAGCCATGGTGGCCAGGGTCCTCATCGAGATTGACCGTGACCGCGAAGTCACACTGAGGTTTCTCAACTTGTCCTCAGATGCGATTGTAGTCCAGGCCGGGACGCTCTGCGGCCGTATGGGTGAAGTAGAAGTAGTGGACGATCAGGTTTCGAGTGCGGCCGAAGCGTCGACGCCGAGCCGTGCGAAACCTACTAGACAGAGGCCCGCCGTGCCGCCCAGCGCATGTCCAGACCACCTTACAGATCTGGTTCGACGATCCAGCGAAGGCCTAGAAACAGACCAAGCCCTGGCTGTAGAAGATTTGGTCACCCGATATACTGACCTGTTCGCTAAGGACGATACTGATCTAGGTCGAACGACGAAGGTACAACATCACATAAAGACTGGAAGTGCACCACCCATCCGCATTCCCCCGAGGCGACCACCGATTCACGCCCGTGAAATGATCGATGAGCAAGTTGAAGACATGTTACAACGGGGTGTGGTCGAGCCATCCAGTGGACCGTGGTCAGCGCCGGTAGTTCTGGTGAAAAAGAAGGACGGAAAAATGCGCTTCTGCGTTGATTACCGTGCTTTGAACAAGATCACAGAGAAGGATGCTTACCCGTTGCCGAGGATCGACGACTCTCTGGATTCTTTAGCAGGTGCAAGTTGGTGGAGTACCCTTGACTTAATGTCAGGGTACTGGCAAGTTGAAGTGTCCCCCGAAGATAGATGCAAGACAGCCTTTGCAACTAGAAAAGGTCTGTACCAGTTCCGTGTTATGCCGTTCGGGCTCTGCAATGCGCCCGGGACCTTTGAGCGGCTAATGGAAGCCATCCTAGCAGGACTCCATTATGATACGTGTCTCGTCTACCTTGACGATATCATCGTTTTTGGACGGACGTTTGACGAGATGATTCAGCGTCTTGATGGGGTCTTCGAGAGGTTAAAACAGCATGGTCTTAAGCTCAAGCCGTCCAAGTGCGTCATAGGGGCACGACAAGTCCTTTATCTGGGCCACGTAGTATCACAGAATGGGATTGGAACAGACCCACAGAAGATCCGTGCTGTGCGAGACTGGCCTCCACCCGTTTCGCAGACCGAGGTTCGGAGCTTCCTGGGCCTCTGCAGCTACTATCGACGTTTCATCCGGGACTTTGCCACCATTGCAGCGCCGCTGCATAAGTTAACTGAAAAGAAGGCAGTCTTCATATGGGACAACACAGCGCAGCAAGCCTTCGACACCCTGAAAGACAAGCTGACAACCGCGCCTGTGCTTGCTATGCCAGACTTTAAACTCCCTTTCATTTTGGATACGGACGCGAGTAACTATGGCATCGGGGCCGTTTTGTCACAGGTGATAGATGGAGAAGAGAAGGTCGTGGCGTATGCCAGCCGCGTGTTGTCGAAGGCGGAACGAGCCTACTGTGTGACGAGAAGAGAACTACTTGCTGTTGTGCATTTCGTCAAATGCTTTCGACACTACTTGTTTGGGCGGAAGTTTTTGCTTCGCACCGATCACGGCTCGCTGAGATGGCTCATGCGGTTCAAGGAACCAGAGGGACAGCTGGCCCGTTCGATTCAGGCCCTTGGCGTCTACGATTTCAACATCGAGCATCGTCCGGGTCGGAAACATGGTAACGCCGACGCACTGAGTCGTATCCCATGCAAACAGTGTGGTCGATCAAGCAGCGATGACGTTCAGGCAGCCGCCCGTGTGATCGAGATGGTGTCGCCAACCGAAGGGTTCGGCCGAGCCCAGGCCGAAGATCCCGACCTACAACCTGTTCTCGACTGGGTGCGGCAAGGCAGCCGACCAAACCGAGAAGACGTCAGTCCGTACGGACTCGTCACGAAGAGCCTGTGGGGTGCCTTCGATATGTTGGAGATTTGCGATTCGCTGCTGGTTAGACGTTGGGTGGATGACCGTGGTAATGTCAAGCGACGACTGCTGGTTGTACCTCGTTCCTTGCGCCGTAAATTGTTAAGAGAGTGCCACGACGGTCCCACCGGTGGACATCTCGGAGTAAAGAAGACTTTAGCGAAGGTGAGGCAGGCCTATACCTCGCCTGGCCTGCAGACGGACATCCGCCAATGGTGCCGAAGCTGCGATGTATGTAACAGAAGAAAGCAGGCTGGACGCAAACCGCGAGGACCACACAGTGGACAGATGACTGGTTGTCCGGGAGAGAGGATCGCAGTTGACATCCTTGGGCCAATGACAGAGACGGGCAGTGGAAACCAGTATATTGCGGTCATCGGAGATTATTTTACTCGTTGGGTCGAA
>JAVTVY010037867.1:0-17512 GCA_036873755.1 Hanleya hanleyi | reverse complement strand
GACCGGTGGCATTCGAACGAGGAAAAGTGGTGCTGACACTTCATTTTCGAGAAGCACGTGCTCCCCACTTTGCATAATGAAAGTACCTTACGAGTGTGATGCACGCAGCTATATGAACTATTATGCCCAACAGGCCGGGGGTGGCTTTCCGGTCTTTAACGGTGCCCGCATGCAACGAGGACATGGACTGGGGAACATATTCGGCAGCATCGTCAAAACGTTCCTGCCCTTGGTGACGCGTGGGTTGAAAGCAATCGGCAAACAAGCGGTACGCAGTGGACTGCAAGTGGCCGGTGATGTCTTGGGGGGTACGGCACCCAAAGAAGCCTTGAAACGGCGGGCCAAAGAAGCGGGAGGCGTCTTGGTGGCCAAACCACAACGCACCGTAGGGAATAAAAGAGCTGCCCCACCGAGACCACGCACCAGTCGACGACGGACCCAGCGACGACGCACATCGAAGACCCAGGATATCTTTTCTTAAAACATGTCCTTGATCCACGCCGAGTCCTGCCCCTCCACCAACAGTGAATTTGATTTGTGGACCGTGCCGCCCACACAAACCAGTGTCGAACAAGGATTATGGGTGGAGCATCTTCCGCTCTCCAGCATCAACGAAACCGGGCCCATCGAGTTCACCATCCGTAATGCGGATACGGCCTATGTGGATTTAGCCCATACCTACTTGTATGTGAAAGCCAAGGTGGTCAATGGAGCTGGCACCAGAATCGCTGACCAAGCAACGGTGGACCCGACGAATCTCTGGCTGCACTCGATGTTTCAGCAGGTGGATATTTTTCTCAACGACAAACTCATCAGTGACTCGACCAACACGTACCCCTATCGAGCCTACATCGAGACACTGTTGTCGTATGCCCGAGAGGCTAAAAAGTCTCAGCTGACAGCCGCTTTATTCTACCAGGACACATCCGAGCACATGGACACGGTGGACAATGTGGGATATAACAAACGGAAGGCTTTCACTGCGAACAGTGCCTCGGTGGATCTCATGGGTCGACTGCACGCAGACGTGTTCATGCAAGACCAGTACCTCTTGAACAAGATCCCCATCAAAATCCGACTGATACGGGCGCCTCCGACCTTCGCCTTGATGGCCACTAACGTAGAGGGGCATGCAGCTGACTATAAGATTGTCATCCAAGACGCAGTCCTGTATGTCCGAAAAGTGAAACCGAATCCAGCCGTTCAATTGGGACACATGAAAGCCTTGGAAACAAAACCAGCCCAGTACCCTATCCGACGTGTACAAACCAAAGTGTTCTCTGTGACTGCTGGAAATATGGGCGCCAACAAAGAAAACCTGTTCCTGGGGGAACTACCCAAGTGATTGATCCTGGCCTGTGTGGAAAATACCAGTTTCAGCGGAGCCTACCCAGAGAATCCGTTTGACTTTCAACATTTCGGCATCAATTTTGTGGCCCTGCATGTGGATGGACAACAGGTGCCAGCCACGCCTTAACACCGAACTTTGGGCGGAGGAATTTCATTCGAGCCTATCAGAGCCTGTTTACAGCCACCGGTCAAATCAACCAGGACGAAGGGAATATGATCAGTCGGGAGCACTACGCGAACGGATACACGTTGTTCTGTTTCGATCTGACCCCCACCTTAGAGAACGACCATCAGCTGGCCCTCGCCAAGCAAGGCAATTTACGGGTGGAAATCCACTTTGCACGAGCCCTGGCGACCACTGTCAATGTGATCTGCTACGCCGAGTTTGACAACATCATTCAAGTGGACAAGGCGCGCAACGTCCTGTGTGACTTCTCCACCCAACATGGATACAGACCAGATAACCACCGTGCTGGAGAATGACCCAGAGACACGTATGGTCTTTCAAGGGGTGTTCGCCCGAGATGTGTTCCCATTAGACCGTATGTATCCTGCTGCTTACGTTCTCAACACAGACCCGATGGATCGACCCGGTGAACATTGGGTGGCCGTGTACTTGACAGAACAGCAGGGCGAATACTTTGACCCGTACGGCCTGCCACCCTCCATCCCGATTTAACAGACTTCATGGATCAAGGCACAGAGACGTGGTGTTGGAACAGTCAAACGTTGCAAAGCCTGACCAGTAGCGTGTGCGGACAATATTGCTTGTTTTACCTGTACCATCGATGCCGGGGAAGGACCTTATCTACCATCGTACAGATGTTTGACGAGTACCCGAAGGCCGAGGACCGCGATGTACTCGTATATGACTGGGCCGCCCATCATTTCAATGTACAAGCCCCGTTCTAGGCTTAAGTTCTTTCAGTGTTCAAGCCCCCTGTTCTGGGCTTCAGTTTACAAGCCCCCTGTTCTGGGCTTCAGTTCTTTCAATGTACAAGCCCCCTGTTCTGGGCTTCAATTCTTTCAATGTACAAGCCCCTTGTTCTGGGCTTCAGTTTTCACGTGGTTGTTCTCACGTTGTTGTTGTTCACTGAATAAAAACAAAATGCCAAAATGTAACCCATCAATGTTAGAATGCAAGAGCACTATAGTAAAATAGAGAGCCAATGAAATCAGCCCACAGACCAAGTACGTGTTTTGGTCTAGGTTTGGAGCGGGCATTTCATTGAGGTGCGTGTAAAGGAAGACGGTGAGTGAAGACTCGTCCAACACGTATAGATGAAGTTTATTACTATAAGTTCTATGTATTTTTAAATATGGAAAAATTGGCTCTCTTTCTCGACCGCTGATTGGTCCAAATGGAACTGCCCATCCTTCCCAGGTTAAGTTACAATCCCCTTTTCTTTGACCTTCTGATCCGACATGCTTCCGCGCACTGCCAGTGATGACGCGCACTTCCGGAGAACCCGCGCGCGCGCGCTGCGGCCGCGCCGGGCCGGGCCAGGGTGCGGGCCGGGAAAGTTGGAGGCAGTGTTTGAGCATTCTGAAAAACCGGAAGTGACGTCACACACACACACTTGCGCAGACCCACCAAACCATGTGAATGTTAGTCCAGGTGGATGCTCCCCCACCTAGGATTCACATGGATACCTCACTCGACCCAATAGGCCCATGAGGGGCTGGCCTAGACCCCAACACGTCTATTTCCATACCCTTGGGCTACCGCGCATGCGCAGAATGACCCTATGTCAACCCCACATCCACGCCATCAGAGACTCCCTCACATAGGCTTCACATTGATACTTCACTCGATACAATCGGCCCACTAGGGGCTCGCCTCGACCTCAAAACGGCTATTTCGATAATACGGCCTGTCTGCGCATGCGCAGAATATTGAAAACAAACAACACACTGGTCCAGTCGGATGCTCCTTCACGAGAGCTTTAAAATAAGACCGCATACGACATCATCGGACCACTAGAGGTCCACCTAGACCTCAAAATGTTTATCCAGTATGCACCTATGCACTGAACACTGGATGTATATACAGACCTACCCGGTACTTAAGAAAACATTTCATAGCTTTTCCCATCGTGTTCTACATGGTGAGACGAAGAATCCCACAGCCCATAGTAAAATCCACAAAAAATGACCACCCCTATACCCCCATACAGGCAAAATAGAGGGGGGACATCATCTTCGGCTACAACAGGAATGGCCTAGTCCGAGTTGTCTCCCTTGCGTCAGAGTGTGCAGATGGCGCTACGATTTGAAGAGTGTGTAGATGGCGCTACGATTTGAAATGAACCAGGATCCGGGGTAATTGGCCCCTGGACGCCATTTTTCTTACACAAACAGACCTGTACGGACGATTTCCAACCTTTTGCAAGTCATTGCACAATGCAAAATTATATGAAACTAATTCATTCATTCATATGTAATTCACTTATATCCTGCCGCGTTCAATCTTAGATCGTACACCTCACCTAGATACTTAGAAGATAGACTACCTACCCGTAAATGTACGTGTTGTCTCTGCTTCACACTGTCTTCGAATAGTTGTTATACCAGGACGTATTTCACCCTTGACCATACATCCGGGCCAAATGTAGGCCATTGCTATTTATACACTATACTCAGCCGAGTAAAAATACGTCATCAGAATTTTCAACATTTGATATTTTTAAGGACAATAAGCCCCTTAAGGCACTATTGCACATCTCGTCCTAGAGATAAGGTGCAACAAATCTATGACAATATAATTTTTTTTAGAAAAGTCTGTATATTCAGGATTGCAATGAAATAATTTGGTTACGGTAGATGTGAATAGATAAAATTTATTTTATTAGAAAAAAAAGTCCTCTTTTAAAGCTGGATATTTCTCAGAAATAATCCGTGACACGTTGTTTTTTTTGTTTTTTTTGTGAATAGTACTTTTGAAAACAATACAGTTTGAAATAAAGAAAATGAAGTGATTGAATACTTTTCGAGAAACGAAGAGCTAAAACTATGCAAAATATAATGAGGCGTGACCTTTGGACATGTCTAGACTTGTTTGTCTGGGGTTTTTCCCATGCCGCCATTGTGTATCAAAATGTGGGGTACAAAATGGCGGCATGATCCGCCATTTTGTATCAAAATGTGGGGTGCAAAATGGCGGCATGATCCGCCATTTTGTATCAAAATGTGGGGTACAAAATGGCGGCATGATCCGCCATTTTGTATCAAAATGTGGGGTACCAAATGGCGGCATGAGCCGCCATTTTGTATCAAAATGTGGGGTGCAAAATGGCGGCTCTGTAACGTATAAAAGGAGGAGATTTTTAGTGGTTTGGTGTATTCATTGCACTACCCTACGGAGCTCTCTGACCTACCTGCCAGCCTGCCTCATCTGCCTGCCTGCCTGCCAGCTTGCTTGCCTGCCTGCCTACCAGCTTGTTCTCACCAGCCTGCCTGTATGAGACGTGGAGAAGATTTTCCATTGGACCCAGTAGCACCTCCGGTTGAAGTCTTGCCTGAAGACGAGCGTGTGAGGGACATTTATCAACGACAATGGAATACCATACGCCATTGTTTTCACCGTCACCGTCGTCTATTGGACTTATATAATTTCCGGTTGGAAGAAAACATCCGTCTACGTAGCTACGTGGAAGCTATCTTCAACGACCAAGATACAGCCTTCAAGTTAAATCTCACTTTTGGATACATCCTTCGCCATAAAGAGACAGACCAGCTCCGTTACTTTTATCCCAGCAATAATACCCGGGTGTTTGACCAGCCTTTCACCATTATCCATCGACCGTCTCTGGACACGGTACTGGAAAAATTAGAAAGCTTGGATAGTTTGGAATGGGTACGACAATAACGCCCCAACACAAAATGGCAAGTGGAGATGACAACCAATGTTACGTTTTACGTCACTAAAATGATCGATCACCCTATCGGCGCTCCCATTCATCTCCCGGACTGGTTGAAACACAGAGAAGGCATGTACGCTTTAGTCGGTGGAAACCATGGGCCCTACACCGACCGGAAATGTTTATTCCGCTGCCTGGCTATCCATCTCAACAAACTGCCACCCAAACATTGCAATCGAATTGCCAGCAGATATTGGGAAGACTACTTACGTGAAAAGAACATGAAAAAACAGCACTTCCGCGGGGTCCCGTTATCGCAGTTGGATGTGGTGGAAAATTTATTCCACGTCAACATTGTCGTATACAAATTAGAGCAACACGTGGATGATGACAACACCGATGACCCACAACTCACCGCCCGACTCGTACAGCGTTCCCCGGGGAAATACGACACAACCATGACATTGAATTTGTACGAAACGGACACTGGCGGGCATTTCTCGTACATCACGGACATCAACAGGTATGCCCAGTCATACATCTGTAGTAAATGCCAACGCGTGTTTGACCGTTCCACCGACTTACATCGGCACGAGAAAAGTTGTGACCAGACCACCAAACGGAAATTCCCCGGCGGCGTATTCCACAACACATCTTTGAAGACCTGGCAGATGAGGGTATCGATGTGCCCATGGACCACCGTTATTTCCCGTACAGAGCGTGCTATGATTTTTAAGCCCTATTAGAACCCATGGAAAAGGTATCGGCTAAAACTCAATGGACCCAGCATCACATTCCTTTGAGTGTGAGTATTCACACCAACGTACCCGGTTACGACACGGCTCCGGTGTGTTTCGTCTCTAACGGGGACCCCCATGAACTGATTACACGAATGATGGACTACCTGGAAACCCTCAGTCAAGTCAGTGCGGCACATCTCGCGTCGACTATCTACTGTGATGTATTAGCGGCAGTTGATGCGCGTATTCCAACATTGGATGGGGAGGAGGAGGACGATACCGATGACGAAGACGAAAGTGAGGAACGCAAACCACCGAAACCCTATGCGCAGAAACTGAAACTGCGTTTATTGGAATACATGAACCAATTACCCGTCCTGGGATTTAACTCGGGCCGCTATGATTTGAACTTAACCAAAGAATTCTTGTACCCGTACCTCGCTAAAGCTGGGAATGTGAAATTCATTATTAAGAAGACCAACAACCACGTCGCTCTATCCACAACTTCACTCCGATTCTTAGATGTACGGAATTACCTGGCGCCGAATTACAGCTATGAACAGTGGGTGAAAGCGTACGACTGCGCGGAGAGGAAAAGTTGCTTTCCCTACAACTACATGACGAGTCTCGAGCGTCTGGACGAAACCCAGTTACCACCCCAGGAGGCCTTTTACAACGATCTCAAAGGAGAAGCATTATCTACCACCCTGTATACCGAACTGCAACAGGTGTGGGTGCGTGAAGGAATGCAAACTCTCCGGGATTTTCTCGTCTATTACAACAATTTGGATGTCATCCCTTTTCTGGAAGCTACCGACAAAATGTCCGCCTTCTACCGAGATATGGGTGTCGACGTATTCAAAGACTGTGTTAGCATCCCCGGTCTGACCCTGCGGTATCTGTTCCAGGATTTACCCACGTTCTTCGCTCTCGTTGATAAGAAAGACGCCGACATGTTTGACTGTTTGAAGGGAAATATCGTAGGCGGCCCCAGTATTATATTCCATCGGTACCATGAGAAACAGCTGACCCATATCCGAGGAGAAAAATTGTGTGAGAAAATAATAGGATTCGACGCCAATGCCCTCTACCTATCGTGTTTGAGTAAACCATGCCGGCCGGTCATTATACGCGGTGGCTCCCTGAGGGTCGAGAATTCAGAGCTCAACGATCTACGAAACATCAAGCAGAACAATGGTTGGATTGGGAAAGTCAGCGACGAGGCGTCACTATCCGTCACCAAGCCAACCACACGGAAAAGCGAATTGGAGATCGGCGCCTTCCCGTGGACGGATTTGCTATCATCAATACAGTACCGACCGTGTTTCAATTTCACGGCTGTTATTGGCACGGTCATGAGTGTTCGTTCGCGGGAGGGCACTATAACGAGCGCCGTGGACTGACCCCGGCCGCCTTACGTGAAGAAGTACAGCAGAATCGAGATTACATTTGTGGACTGGGCTATGCCTATGAACAGCTATGGGAATGTGAATTCCACCACATGCAACGTCGTCAGCCTGGGTTATACTCGTTCTTACACGCTCACGACCGACTACTGGATTATCGGACTGTTATCACCATGACCGACATCCTACGCACTGTTGAGACGGGAGACCTCTATGGATTCGTGGAATGTGATCTGCACGTCCCTGACCACTTGAAAGACACGTTTGGCGAATGTCCGCCCATCTTCAAAAACACCGAGGTGAGTCGAGATGATATCGGAGCCCATATGCGCGCATACGCTGAAGAACACGACTACCTAACGCGACCACAGCGTATGTTGATCGGCAGCATATTTGGCGAAAAAATCTTGCTCGGTACCCCTCTGCTTCAGTGGTATATGCGGCACGGACTGGAAATTACGAAAATATACCAAGTCATAGAATTCACCCCCCAGGCTTGTTTTGAGAAGTTCGCGAACGACGTGACTACCGCCCGTCGCCAAGGAGACGCCGACCCTAGTAAAGCCATCATCGGGGAAACGATGAAATTACTT
The DNA here is from genome assembly GCA_036873755.1 of Hanleya hanleyi. Lineage (NCBI taxonomy): Eukaryota > Metazoa > Mollusca > Polyplacophora > Lepidopleurida > Hanleyidae > Hanleya > Hanleya hanleyi. The sequence goes on along the minus strand of JAVTVY010037867.1, from coordinate 9,563 downwards.
GGGAACAGCGGATATGGAAAAACGGTAACGAACCAGGACCGTCACGTGACCGTGAACATTTGTACCACGAAACAAGCCCGCAAACGCGTGAATTCGCCGCTATACCGACACATGGAGATGATTGACGACACCACCTACGAAGTGACGTCAGCCAAAAAGACCATCACCTATAACCTGCCGCTCCAAATAGGATGTATGGTGTACCAGCTGGCCAAACTGCGAATGCTGGAATTCATATACGATTTCATGGGCGTGTATTTCCACCAATCAGACTGGCAATTGATAGAAATGGATACCGACTCAGCATACATGGCCGTTTCCAACCCGGACTGGGAGTCACTCGTCAAACCAGAATTACGTGCACAATATGAGGCGGAACGGGACCAGTGGCTACCCCGACGCGACCACTACACCTACGACAAGCGGACGCCCGGCCTGTTTAAACTAGAGTGGAGCGGTGATGCCATGATCGCCCTGTGTTCGAAAACTTACTTTTGTGACGGTGATGACAACAAATTCAGTTGTAAGGGGGTGAGTCGACGCGACTCCAACATCAGCAAGGCCCTGTACCTGAATGTCCTCCAGAGCCAGGCCAGTGCGAGTGGCACTAACCGGGGTTTCCGTATCATCGGCCACCAGATGCGCTCGTATACCCAGGACCGGGAAGCCTTCACATACTTTTACCCCAAGCGCAAAGTCCTGCCCGATGGTGTGACTACAACCTATCTTGACATTTAGAGTGATAAATACGAACACTGCGAATATTCCACTGGACTAACGAACTGTTCTATAATTCAATTGTTATGGATACCAAACGCCTTTGATAAGACAGTTATATGTTCTATGAGTACTGATGATATTGCACCGGACTAACGAATTAACTGTTGTATATAGGTTCAATAATTTTATGGGTACCAACCGCCTTTGATAAGGCACCCCTGTTCTGGGCTTCAGTTTTCACGTGGTTGTTCTCACGTTGTTGTTGTTACTGAATAAAAAAAAATGAGATCTCACCCAAAAAAAAACCTGTCTTGCGTGTTTTATTCATAATGCATAAATGCCCAATGTGGAGATTCAGTCAAACTGAAATCAGTGGTGTAGGATGGGGCCAAAATGTAACCCATCAATGTTAGAATGCAAGCGCACTATAGTAAAATAGAGAGCCAATAAAATCAGCCCACAGACCAAGTACGTGTTTTGGTCTAGGTTTGGAGCGGGCATTTCATTGAGGTACGTGTAAAGGAAGACGGTGAGTGAAGATTCGCCCAACACGTATAGATTAAGTTTATTACTATAAGTTCTATGTAGCGCGCTGCGGCCGGGGGAAAACCCCCAGTCAGGGTGTACATTCCGTGGGACTACTTTCTGCCCGCGGAGGCAGACCGCATCACCACCAGACCGCATCACCGCGGAGGAATACATGGAACTATTTTTTACCTTTGACCCAGAAATGACCTTTGACGGCTTCTGATTGGACGAGAGCTCTGTGACGTCATCGATGACGTCACATGACCATGTACCCCTTAAATTTTACCCGGGGGAACAAATAAGTAGGTCAATGGGACTCAATTTACGCTTTATATACTACTGTCGGGCGAGAAAAGGGACGTCTGCTTTCGTACAAGTAACAACCGAATTAAACAAACAAATAAATTACAAGATGAAATCTCTTTTAAAAATTTAACTTGTTTCCATCATGAAATTGTTTGACAAAGCGACACAAAGAGATATATCCACGTAATTTCCACACAGCTGACTCAGCTGACAGTATCACTCCCCATTTGAGAGACTACTCGTCCAGTGATATTGACACGATGCGAACCGAGACCGGAGCATCGTGCCATCAGTGGACGAGTTTTCCCAACAAAGGGGAGAAAGGATATCAAAGTTTACCATATTATTTCAACTTTTCTTTATAATCTTTGTTGATAATCAATTTTAGTAGTGCAATAGAATAGAAAAAAATGTTTTCATAGGCGGGCTCAATGGCTATTTTACGCACAGTTAGGTTGGGAAGTTTTTAGAGCGAAGCCCGCGCCCTAAAATTCATAAATAAACTTTCCCGAAACGCCTTGCCCTAAAATATAAACTTTCCCAAACTAACTGTGCGTAAAATAACCATTGAACACGCCTATGAAAACATTATTTCTTAAGTAGAATAAATCCCTTTCAATACAATCAATAAATGTCGCACGGTACTGGACAACAATTTAGGCCAGCTTTGGAACACTGTCTCGGGATATAATTATATTAATTCTTTTTTTTTTCATTATTTAAGGTGTGGTGAAGGGGGAGCAATTTTTCAATGGGATACCTTTCGTGTGCGAGTTTGTGGCCAGTATGTGCCTGACGGCGTGTTTCTGTGCCTTCTTTAACTTGACGCTTTTGTCCCTCAACCGTTACGTCTTCGTCTGCCACAACCGCTTCTACGATTACCTGTTTGGACGAAAGACTTGCGTAGTGATGTGCATATTAACCTGGCCTCTTGCCTTCCTGTTCGAGATGCCCAACATCATCGGTTGGGGAGGCCACGGGTTTGACACCAAAAACCACACCTGCATTTGGGATCGCACCAAGAGTCTCTCCTACACCCTGTTTGTGGCACTGTGCCTGATTGGTGGCCCGCTGATGCTGATCGGCATCTGCTACATTCTCGTATTCCGACACATCTGGATGAGCAAGAAATCTATCTACATGTTCTCCTCCAGTGATCCGGCTGCCACAAAGAAAGCTATGGTGGAGACGATGCGCACCTCGAGAACCCTCTTCGTGGTGTTCTGTGTGTTCCTGGTCTGTTGGGTGCCGTACGCCGTCGTCATCGCCGTGGACATCGATAACTCCTTCCCTATGTGGATCCACCTATACGTTACTCTTCTCGCCCATCTCCATTCCAGCGCCAACTGCATTGTCTACACAGCCTGCAATCGGAACTTCCGCTACGAGATTCTCAAAGTGACTGACCTGAGCAGCTGTCTGGCCCATCCATCCAAACCTACCCTGCCCAGCCAATCTTCAGACAATAAAGTCGACACAAAAAAAAGCGTCGGAACTGAATCCGTCCAAAACAAACCAGTCATTGGTGTATATTTTGACCTAATGGGAAGTAGTTAAATCTGAATTAAATATTTTAAAATGCCTTTTTTTAGAGAAAACAAATGAGATAATTGTCAAGACGTCAACCGAAAATACAATCCGACTATATGATGTACCGTGGCTCCACTAGGAGCCTGGGTCTGTCGAATATTCACATATTCGGTATTCATTATGTTATATTGAATATTCACAAATTCTCATATGAGTCTATTCAACATTTTCAGATGAATCACAGACCTCAATTTTACGGATTTTCTATTCATATGTGTAGCTCAGATCTGTTGAGTATTCCTGGGTTCCCAACTTATCATGGACATTAGATCTACTGAATATCCTCAGATTTTCTATTGAGTATCCACGGATTGTCTATCTATTATGTAGCGCATATATGTTGAATATCCTCCGGTTGCCGATCTATAATGTAGCACGGATCGAATGAATATCTCGGGATGCCCTATTTATCAGCTAGCATAAATATTTAATATCCCCAGACTCCCTATCTATTACGTAGCGCATATTTGTCGAATACCCTCAGATTCCTTATTCATAATGTAGCGCATCATATATGTTGAAATATCCTCAGATTGTCCATTTATTATGTAGCACAGATCGAATGAATTTCACCGGATGCCCTATTTAGATATTCAATATCCCCAGACTCCCTATCTATTACGTAGCGCATATTTGTTGAATATCCTCAGACTCCTTATTTATAATGTAGCGCATATATGTTGAAATATCCTCAAGTTGCCTATTTATTATGTAGCACAGATCGAATGAATATCTCCGGATTCCCTATTTATCATGTAGCATAGATATTCAATATCCCCCTTCTCCCTATCTATTACGTAGCGCATATTGTTGAATACCCTCAGGTTGCCTATTTATAATGTAGCACAGATCGAATGAATATCCCCGTTTGTCATGTAGCATAGATATTCAATATCCCCAGACTTCCTATCTATTATGTGGCGCATATATGTTGAATATCCTCGGGTTGCCTATTTATAATGTAGCACGGATCGAATGAATATCTCAAGATGTCCTATTTATCATGTAGCATAAATATTTAATATCCACAGACTCCCTATCTATTACGTAGCGCACATTTGTTGAATGCCCTCAGATTCCTTATTTATAATGTAGCGCATATATGTTGAAATATCCTCAGATTGTCCATTTATTATGTAGCACAGATCGAATGAATATCCCCGGATGTCCTATTCAGATATTCAATCTCCCCAGACTCCCTATCTATTACGTAGCGCATATTTGTTGAATATCCTCAGATTGCCTATTTATAATGTAGTACATATATGTTGAATATCCCCAGACTGCCTAATATATCGCATATATGTTGAAATATCCCCAGATTGCCTGTTTATTATGTAGCACAGGCCTTTTTTCCCCTAGATTACTTGTTTATAGGGTAGGGTATAGGGTATTATTGAATATCCTCTGATTGCGTATTGATCATGTGTCACAGATCTATTGAATACACAGGATTCCCTATTTATCATGTAGTATAGATCTCTTGCATATCCAGAATGTCCCCAAATTTCATATTGATCATGTAGTTCATATTGAATATGCATGGACTGATAGCCTACTTATTATGTAGCACGCATCTGTTGATTATCCCCAGATTCCCTATTTACTATGTACCACAGATCTATTGAATATCCCCGGATTCTCTGCTTAGAATAGATCCGTTGAATAGCATCAGATTTCCTATTCTTATTTGAGATCTGCTAATTGAATATCCCCATATGGCAATTTATCATGGAGCATCATACTACCCTCCTGGTCTGCCTTCTCATAATCCATATATCCTTGTATTCGTGACATCACCCGTCGCTCTTGAGGGCTGTTAGTTACCCTTAAGTATTCCAAAACTAATCAATTCGGGGATCGTTTTTTCGCCGTCTCCCTGTTCATGACTTCTAGCTTCTCCTGGTGTCCCACTCACTTCGCCCCTGTGACCCCCTGTTTTCTCACCTGTCCGGCGGACGCCTCATTCCTGTTGCCCTTGCTGATTTCCATACCATCCTTTGGTGGATTTTGTGCAAACTAAACCTTCTCCTCATTCGTTTTTCGGGACACAGTTTTAGGTGGGGCAGAGCGAGCCACGCCTTCCGCGCGGGGGTCAGCGGGGAAATCTTTCAATGTATTGGGGGCAGGTTTTTCGACCCTGCGATATCTTGATTTTTCTCAGCGTTATCTCTGCTTTTCGCACTTTCGGTTCCTTCTAGGTCCAGCTTGTTGCTCAGACCCTGGACGGTCGTTTAGGTGGATTCTTGGTGGGTTATTTGGAGGCTAGGACATTAAATTTATACTTTGTTTTATTGAATCACCTGTGAAATAATTTACCCCGCGTTCTACCGTAACAGTTTTCATCTGCATGGTAATTGTCTCTGATTGTAACAGTTTTTGGAACTATTACTCCCTAGTCATACAATTAAACTAGTCATATCGAATTTCTGTCAGGTAGTGTGTTTATACATCATTGTTCATAATGTTTTAGTCTACACTTACCTCCAAATTCATTCAATATATATCGTATTCATTGTGCTGTGTAATTCGCTTTATATTGTATGTTTTATAGCCAAGGTCTGTCAGATATGAACTAATTCACATGTAGCACAAATCTGTTGAATATTCACAGATGCATATTCGTATGTAGCATAGGTATTGAATATATACATGTAATATTTATTTTGTAGCACAATTAAACATTGACAAATTTCCTAGTATCATGTAGCAGCACGATGGCCCACTATGTATATTTGCATGCTATTGTTTACATTTCGCCTCAATTTTCAAGAATTCGTTGTTGTGTTTTTTGAAGACGATTTTCCTGTAAATACAGATTCTCACAATTTGTAGTTTGTGGAATGGTATATATCACACTGCGATGAAAACCGGATAGTTTGCCGCCCGTAGTACATATTTCCGCCACTGTTGGAAAAGTTTTATACCGCGGACAGGAAATAGTTTGAACTGCCATGAAAACATTACCACAGTGGACAAGTTTATCCGACGACAGATCTGAAATAGTTTACATCGCTGTGTGAATGGTATGAATTTACACGGCCTTGAAACGGGTTTCGCAACGGCGCGATATTTTCCACCGCATTGGGAATGGTGTACACCAGGGTAGACCGCGGTGGAAGTCTGAAATTGTTCACATCAGTAGTTTACATAGCGATGGAAAGTGGGGAAGAGGTAGGGGTTTTCGCCCCTTCGAGAATATTTTCTGTCTCCTTTTTTTTGTTTTGACAAGATAATGTCCAATATGCCTTAATGTTTTAAGATGTTAAAACTGTTGTGTAATTTCTCGCACACCTTTTCATTACTAATTGAGTATGATATTGTTTTAATGTATATAGATTACTGGTGTGATTACTATATCTAAGTTGTGTATAATGTTCTACGGTATGAGTAATAGTTAAAATAGTTAATGAAATACCGAAGAGATTCTATAGAATTGGCCAACACAGAATTCGAACGGACAAGGAATAACTACTTGTTTTTTTCTATGAAACGGTTTGACACAAGCTTAGCGTTGAGCTGAGACTTAATGTCAGTTTCTACTCTCACAAATTCGAAGATGTCATTGACCGAGAATTTCAATTTTTCTTACAAAATTATCTATTTTCGGAACTATGATGTTATAACTGTACATTTCGTCTGATAAAATTTCAAAATAACCCATATTCCGTCCATGCTTATTACATGTACTTTCACTACTGTTATGTAGTCAACTTGGTTGGGCATCTTCACCAGCCACGTAACAGTTTTTGGAACTATTGTTCTCTAGTTATACAGTTAAACTAGTCATATGGAATTTCAATCAGGTATACATTTATACATCATTGTTGGTAATGTCCATGTGTTTTAGCCTGGGCCTGTCAGATATGAACTAATTCATAGCGCGAGTCTGTTGAATATTGAGATATGCCTATTTTCATATAGGTATTGAATTTACACATGTAATGTTTCTCTTGTAGCACAATCAAAACTTGACAGGTTTCCTACTATTACATAGCAGCACGATGGTCCATTATGTATATTTTTCATATTATTGTTTACATTTCGTATCAATGTTCAAGAATTCATCGTTGGATTATTGCAGACGATATTCGTAAATACAGATTCCCACAGTTTGTAATTTGTGGAAGGGTATATATCATAATGCGATGAAAACCGAATAAGGTACCGCGCCTAGGACATATTTCCACCACGGATGGAAAAGAAGTTTATACCGCGGATAAGAAATAATTTGAACTGCAATGAAAACATTACCTCAGTGTATATAGCTTATATGGCGATTAGAAGTGTTTACCCAACGACAGATCTAAAATAGTTCACATCGTCTTGGGAACGGTATGATTGTATACATCTTTGGAAAGGTTTGCATAACGATGGAATATTTTTCAACGCGTCGCAATCTTAATAAATTTATATCCTATCAATGCTCCCCAATCGTACATGTCGCTATATAGGGACATATCCACATTGGGAGCAGATAGGATTTAATTTTAATTAGATTGAACGCATCGGGAATTGTGTACACCTCGGTAGACTGCGGTGGAAATCTGGAATTGTTTACGTCATGTAAAAAAAGTGGAAAAATTTACACCACGTCGAAAATGGTTTGCATAGCGATGGAGAAAGTTTACACCACGATGTTAACATTTTCACGACAGTGGGGAAGAGGAAGAGATTTTCGTCCCTTTGGGAATATTTCCTCTTTTTTTTCTTTTTTCTTTTTTTTTGACAATGTAATGCCCAATATGCCTTAATGTTGGAAGATGTCAAAATTGATGGGTAATTTCTCGCACAACTTTCCATTACTAACTGGGTATGGTATTGTTTTGATGTATATCGATTTCTCGTGTGATACGGTATATCTAATTTGTGTAAAATGTTGTGCTGTGTAGCAACTACTAATGACACAAGTGCGACGATTGTGTCATTATCAGTGGTCAGTTCACCAGCTAATGTCAAAATTGTGTCATTAGCAGGTACTGCCTGCAGCATCAACAGCTATTGTCGCAATTACGACATTAGCTGGCGAGTCTGCATGCAGAGTCGACCACATCTCAACCGCTAATATAAAAACAACTTTGAAGTTCATACAGCCTAGTCAGGGGACGAGTAATTATCTCATATAAATACTTGTACATAAGATATCTTCGTTTCCATGCGGGGTTAGGAATCCGTCCTCGGTAAATGAACCAGTTTGAATAGGGTGAAACCATGAGTTTCACTTTCTGACGTCAGGTGGCGCTGTATTCAAACAAGGATTAAATAACATACTCTCTATTTTAGAGACGAATTTTCGAAATTGTGACTCTAGTTTGTCGAATCTAGTTTGTCGACACCTCTGAACTGATCGAACCTACTGTCTTGAAGTCGATCCTTCTTGACATGGAATTTCACATAAATTTGACCGATCGCTTAGCTGTTTCACAGTAATATATTTTTTGCCATGTAGGTCACAAAGTACATTTTTCCGACTAAAATAACTGTTTGATGGCCATCTTGGATTTAGCCCCACGCGATGGCGAAAATGGTTTCATGTATTTTGTGGGACATTGCGATGCCGAATATGGTGGTTCGGGGATGTCCAGTAGATGATAGCAGATGTACTCTCAAGCGTCCAGTTTCGCTATTGCGGTTATATCTCTGAAACGCTTATCTGCAAATGGATGGAATATTATTGAAACATAATCATATGGTGGATTCTTATGAAGTGGTCAGTTTTCAATACTTTGGCTATTTTTCTGAAACATATATAGGTAAAACTTATGGAATTTGCTTAATTTTACTTGTAATATTTTGGTGAACTATGAAGGTTGAAGTGATGGTCATTTCGGCTATATCTCAACAACGAATGAAGAAAAAGATATGGAACTTCCGCCAAATCTCTCATACAGATATGATAATTCTAATGATGACAGGTTATCATAAATGGCCCGTTGCTGTTGGGTGGGGGTATTATTCCTGTCTGTCGGTCAACCATTCCCATGGACGGCAAATCATTCGCACTCGTTTCATGGCAGGGACCACATATATAATTCCTGAAGTGAGACCATTATTCCTGTCTGCCGGTTAATCTTTTCTGGGGCGTAAATCATTCCTAAGAGGTCAAACCGTTATTCATATATGCTGGTCAATTACACCTGATAAAAAAAAAACAACCATACCAAAATGGCGAGGAAGCTAGCATTCCTGAGACTAGCGTTCTTGAGAGACTATTATTCCCGTATGCGGGCCAATCTTTCTTTGGTGGACAGTCATTCTGGGGGGAGCATGATTATTCCTGTACCGATTCCTGGAACAGTGTGGGAGGTGTCACCTAATGACGGACAAATTTCGCAAATGTACAGTACGATCTTTGTAACTTATAATCATCAAAAACAGACTAACTTCCTTACGGATGACGGTCAACTATGTCGGATCTG
>JAVTVY010037866.1:0-16179 GCA_036873755.1 Hanleya hanleyi | reverse complement strand
ATATAGGAACATCCGGATACTACTACTACAGAAAGATCTCCCGGCAGATATACCTCTGGTGCCTTGTCGATTAGAGGAGCGAAAGTAACTCTGTAAAAAGAAGCGGAGGGAGTTAAACCATTAAAATGGGAAATCAGAGGGTTCGCTCTCGGTTGACTTTGTAGATTCGTTTTATTATATTCAACCCTCAATGGATTATCCAATGAGAAAATATATCTATTTTGCCGGCATTCCAAAACGATAGGGATCTCTTGTTCTGAGATTCAGCGTATAAATATCAGATTAGCACTGGAGGCTAACCAAGTTAGTTGGACCAGTTTGGGTTTACTGGCTTCATCATTCGCCACACTTGATGGTTGTATATTAGGGAAACCTTGATCATGGGAAAACCTTGGTCTTTTTGTTAGTATTTAATATAAGTACGTGTGAAACCCCACCCGATCCACATATTGTTAAAGTCCTCTAACTATCAGTAGTTCACAATACTGTCGAAATACCAGTCCGTGGGGTCAAAATGACATCTCAGATACTTACGCCAGTCCATGTTCTCACCACCATTACACGTCTGCACACTTGATACGCTGCTATCGCTAACGGTTCTTATAGATTGAACCTTCGGCTGCAGAACCAGTCAGGTCTATCTTTGCCAACCAGACCTATTTCTTTATGTACTGTATTTCTTGTGCTCACTCTCCACGCCATTTAGTGAGAACAGATGGAAGAAGAGGGGTATAGCAGTGACACCAATACACCAAGGAATTGGCATAGTAGGAGCCTTTGCTAATCAGGTATGTTTGGCTTTTTATTCGCTGAACGATAAAACTGTACTAGTATAACATGATATAAACTTATCCAAATTCGACATGGACAGAATTAAATTTAATGTTCACATAGTTTATAAGCTGGCCTAAATGTACATCTACAATTATGTCGCGACCATTCTAACTAATACGCTCATTTGACCAAGGTCTATCATTCACCCCTGTTCTCCTTGTTCAGGAGAGTAAGCGAATGAGACGCTGATTAACATAGCGTAAAATCAGCCTCGTACTCTGCCCCATACCCTCCTTCGAGATTAGGAAGGGAGGGGAGGTAGGATAAATGCCAATTAAATGAGCATAAAATCCTTCTTGCTCGAGCTAGGATCAATCTGAGTGATGATCTCTTTAGGCAGGGGCATTGGTACATGTGTATACTGACGGTTCTGTGCTGCTCACTCACGGAGGTGCCGAGATGGGACAAGGGCTGCATACCAAAATGATTCAGGTAAATCTAATGGAGGCTTTGCGTGGGAAGAACTGGTTAATATTGTAAGCGTATAGTGGTGTAAATCGGAGGAAGATCATGGTTGTAGTGGCATGCGAATAGCCCTATCTTCACATGGTTTTTCATACTGAGGGTTGAGAATTGCATTGACTCTCCCCTCTAAACCACCTCCGGTTGATCACACGTCCTGAATTCAGGATTCAGGATTCATTCGTTTATATCTGGTCACAACTTGTTCAATACTTAATGCTGGTAAATCTTGTTAAAGGTCAACCCAAACGCTCTGAGGTCAAAAATATAAAAAAATAGTCCTTTCGATTCTGAAAATAATGATATTTTTTTCATAATTTTGTGCAGTCTGGTTGGCGAGATATTGCCGTTTGAAAGGTGAAAATCGCTCTCCTGGCAATTCCAGCTGTGACGTCACGGAGGGAAGCCGTCTTGTATTCTCTATGTTAAAGCCGTATACCACAGTCGTATGTAGCTGCTGATTTCTGGAGATTTTCGGAGTATCGGGGCATCATTTTTAAATATGCCGCGACGTTGTGTAGTGGGAGGTTGCAGTTTTACTACAGATGACGGTGTTAGTATTCATTTGTGGCCCAAAGACGAGAAAATCGCTGCAAATTGGACGAAATTTGTACGCAACACGAGAGTGTGGAAAGAGGGCCCGAGCCAGTACTCGTATAATTTGCTCGGTACATTTTGACAGAAAGACATCATTCGAGGACATCTACAGCGTAGCAGTTGAATTCGGGTACAAACCAAAACTAAAGAGAACAGCTATTCCAACTATCAAACGTAAGAACAATCAGAATGTGACGGCAAAGAAATCGGACAAGGAGAATCTATCACGGACATCGGCTGAACGAACCTAGCCTGCAAGCGAGGCGTCGGGCAGGGGGACGGCTGTACATGCCCTGCTCGCTCTCGCGTGGCATTTGTTGCTTGAGCACCTACAGGTTAGACTGGATGAGTCTCTATTTCATATATACACGTTTAACCATTTGTTCCAATGTGTCTTAATGTCTCTATTTGTATGTTCAATTGTATTCATTCTATGTATGCGTTTTTAGCCAAATGTTGGCACAAACTTCACGCAAATAAAATTATCTAAATTATATACTATTTAATAATAATAATAAAATGATCTTTCATAAATATATATACGTTTGATAAGTAAATAAATAAAAAACACCAATTGGAGTGAATGGCTGCAGATACAGAAGTGATAATTATACTTTCATAATCCCTTGACATTTGAGATTGTGGGAATATCATTCGATTTCAATTTAATTGAGGTAATTTGTCGAAAATTGAGCAAATGTGAATGCCGATCCACTCACCACGGCTTACTTTTCGCCATGAATGTCCAAAGTTTTTTTATCAAACTATATAATTCTGAAATTGGTATTTCATGGGGATTATGGGAAAACAAACAAAATTCAAGTCGGACGTATATCAGTAGAGTTATCAACAGTTTACTGTCCATACTGCCGAATCCCGGAGTTTATCCCTTCGAAAAGGCTGCCTCGGTCAGTAACAACAATAACAACACAGATGTGCTCGTTCGTTACATCACAGAATCGTTCTACATTAAATACAGTTTGAAATATATGGACATTTGGTCTTATAGATGACGATAATAAGGTTTCCAGTCAAGTTGCATACCAATCTGTATTCAACAAACGACCTCTCCGAATCCTGTCGTCGTCGAGTTCCACGTTGTCAGAGTGGTTGTCACTGTCAGAATCGGAGCCGTACGGCTCAAATTGATAGGGCTGAATTCCGCCGTTGGTCTGCAAACAACTGTTAATTTGCCCGTCATCATCCTCCTCTATGTCTATTTCATCTTCTTGGCGAAAAATATTTCCATCTAAGCAGCTGATATCGCTCGAATCGACATCTGAACCGGAGCTCTGACTGCACTCGCTTTCCATGTTATCCGCTGTTTTTTCTCAGGCAACTTCCCTGCGTGACGTCATCAACCCAGCTGTGAAAGTGTGGAAAAGCCCACTTTGCTCCCATATTACGTGTGTTTCTGATCAGATTAGAATTTTTTCAATATTTTTTTCATACAAAGTGAAGTATGAACTATGATTTTTAAGGATTTTTAGACCAAAAAAAAATCCGTTTGGGTTGACCTTTAATGTTGATTCAAAACAACTAAAACCTCGAAAAAGGTCAAGGTCAGTCTTCAATCTTCGTTAGGCTTCAGATCCATTGCCAGCTACATTACGTGTATGATTTATTCATTTGAACAGCCTGTTATATCTATTCAAGAGATGTGGACACTAATTTTATATTTCGACCTTGGAAAAATATGGTGCTTGTCAAAGGGCAGATACATATGTGGTGTAAATTCAGGAAAGCTAGCTATATGCTATCAAGAAATGATGTTCTAACAGCATTGAAGCAGTCTAACATGACCCTGCAAAATAGGTCAAGGTCGGTCAGTTTCAATTGGCGTCTGGTCTACCACCAATTAGAAAAGTTCAGATTATTTAATTAATGTGATTATATTCTCTCCACTTAATTTGTTAAACGTTTTCAAAATATCGGGTATTGACGTCTCACTTGTGTAGAAGACATGTCGGGGTGCTGCAGTCAAATGTTGGAAACACACCCAAATCTTCAAAGGATTTCTTATTTTGTTGTGCTTTGATCCGCAATATATCTGCATTGGAACCCTTGTGGTGAGCCTACATAATTGCCTATCATTAATGTAAGCAAACTCCATGGAACATCAAGGCTAATCGACTGTGCAGTAATTTTGAACAGGTGATGTCTTTTCGAATTTAGTGACTTAATGGTTTTGATGAGTGTACGCTCGTTGTTACGTTGCGTCGAACTTTACTTATTGAAGTCAAATGCAGTGGTATGCTTGTCACAAGGTCCAGTGCAAAACTCTCGATATTGTCCCGGTGTGTCAGAAACGTAGCCTGCTTCCATGGATCATTGTGAACTTCTCGTTTGAGAAATTTATTGCAACGAAATCTCATGTTTCGGGTTCGCGCAAATCTCGCTTGACAATTATTATTTATTCGAATTATTAGTTCGCCTGTACGCAACCAGTGAATTTCCATCAAATCCATTTTTTTAACTATTACCCATTATCCAATCCTCAGATTTTGACTCCATGGAATACTTCCAGTATACGATGGATCAATAGTGTGTCAAGGAATATTATCTCTATATGAGCAAGGCACACGGACGTTGCTTTCGCGGAAATATATGAAAATATCCCGCCTTTTTTAGCTACAACCCCTTGATGCAACCATATATCATGGCGTTTTATGTCAATCAGCGGCATTGAAAGCAACATAAAAACGAGTGATCAATGACCAGAATGAGTCCAGAAACAGTTGTAAAATTCGAAAAGACAACCATTATTACTTGTTCAAGAGAAACATGCAGTTCATTAGCCTTGGTGTTCCTGGATTTTGCCTAGATTAATGATAGGACAATGGAGTTGGCACGTAACAAGAGTTCCAATGCCGGTAGATTGCTGATCAAAGCTCAGCAAAGCAAGAAATCCGTTGCAGATTCGCGAATATGCCGTAAAATATTAAAAATATTCACAGAATCAATTCAATTCGTCAGAAATGTTTTATCCATCTGAGGTTTGTTTTTTCCATGCACTATTCATTTTGGCGAAAACGTTTTGCGCCTCAATATGAAACCACCTGTAACGAAAAGTCTTCCTTGTCCTGTCTTAGGTTGCTAGTCGGACTCTGAGGATACCACCGTCGAAGATTTTCATCTCGTCCACGAGTTCTGATATGGTCCCGAACACCTCCGCCTCTGGAGCCAGCGTCTCGTCGGATCTCAACGGGATGGCTGTTATGGTAATTCTCTTGTGACGGATAAGCGATTGGCCTTCGTCATTCTCCTGCCAATTTGGTGATTGTAAAGCTTGTGTTTTCGATCTTATGGTTACCTAGTATGGGAAGAAACTGTTTATTTCTCGAGTAGTATCAATATAAGATATTGGAAGGATTGTCTTTTATTATAAATCCTTCTCAATACATTGTGCATCATGTGAGCCATAATTATTTTCATCACGATAGACATCGGTACTGAGCTTCCAGATGTTATGACATTATCTCCGCAGAGGCGATCTACCTGAGTTGATAACATAAATATTCGTGTATTTACATATCTATTATATCACAATTTACAGGAAGCCTGCAAAAACATTATCGAGCGACTCGACACTTATATATATGCAAACCCTAAGGGGAACTGGAACGACTGGGTAAGCATGAATATTAACGCTAAAGAGCAGTGACATCAGTGCTTAGATCACTGTCTGAATTTAATATTTTTGATACGATGGTTTTTTGTCATATTGATGAATTATTACTCATACTTTTCTTATATAAAATTAAGGGTTTGTCCAGAGAATAAGGACAAAATCTGTACCTTTTGGATCAAAACAATTCGCCGATGGGTCACAGGAACGGTAAAATGTAAAATACATCTGTCATTATTTTCAGGTGAAGGCGGCGTATATGGACAGAGTGAGTTTGTCGGCGACAGGTTACTACAAGTAAGCACGACAGGAGGGAGAGAGGATTAAGGTTTAACATCGCGTTCAGCAATATTTCGGCTTTTTAGCGACGATTAAAAATTTACCAAAATTCTAAAAATCACAAGGCTAGAATAGTAGTAAAAATGGGCATCCAACTTTACATGAGCAAGAGCAAGGGCATAGAGTAGGGATAACATCATTTGACCTCGTGAACCCTTGACCTCGTGAACTTTTGTCCTCCTGAACTTTTCACCTCGTGAACTGTTAACCTCGTGAACTGTTCACTTCGTAAACTTTACATACTTATCTACCGCACCAATGATAAAAGTGAAGATTATATGGAGTATGAAGCAATGAAAAGGGAGGAAGGAATTAAACCGATCAAAATAGATCCCCATATTGGGTCGCGTGGTTATAGTTTGTAAAGAATTGTCAGCCATATTTGCTCACGTGGTGCTCAGGACTATAGAGAAAAACACCAATGCAGAGGTATACTATATAACTATGCATTTACATGGATGCTACTGGGAGGATGAGTATAAGAGGAGGTAACCCGATTTTTGAATTTTGAAGACTACAACGCCTGAATTAGATATCATAATCAAGTATGTTATTCAGGTATCTTAAGCTAATTAATTAAACATACTAGCGACGTAACAATGACGTTATCTGACCGAAAGTAGACATATGAATCAACGATGAAGAATGTGGGAAAGCGACAGCAATTGTGTAATATAAAAGCCAACGAACACAGCGAACATTTTGTTGTATTAGAACAAAAACATTGTTCTGAGCTGATTTTGTCTGCTGTGTGCTAGGCCCAAAAACAGAAAACATCTGTGTGCGTTGGACTTAACCAATATGAACACAGGAACAAGGAGAAGAGACCCTACTGATAACAAACACAAGATATATTGTAACTCAGGTTTAGTGTTCAATGAAATACATCTCAGCACAAGATACATACAATAACATACTTTTTTTATATAAGATATATGCATGTGGAATTCTGTTAAATATTCTTAATTTATATAAATTTATTCTTAACATATTTTATTCGCCAGTTCCTGAATCTTCAGGTGTTTCATATTCGCCGGTTAACAATTTATCGAAGAAATATTTTGGCATCTTAATATAGTCTGCTTGAGGGCATCCTCGTAAACAAAACAATTCTCTGAGAAACTCGCATCTTGGAAGAAAATTGCCAGAAATTAGATGTACGATTGAATCCAGAACCATATTTGGAAATGCTTCCTGATAAACTATAGCTGGATATATAATTTGGATTATGGCTTTACTTAACTACTTACTCATTCAAAAAATAGTATTAAGTGCTAAGTCATCACTCTTTCTCATTTCTCCTGTTTTCACGAATACAAGAACTCCGGACCTAACGTACGACGAGGATACTAATACGGGCAATGTATTCGCCTATTTCACGACGGGTGTGGCCTGTTCAGAAGTAGAGATTGACTGCCTCACAGGGGACAGACAGGTAAGTGTTCACTTTCTCTCAGAAAAAGCTTGTTCGAAAAATGTCAAACCGTTCGGTTTAATTTTTGACTGTGTTAAATTTGGACTGAATGAATTTTGTGTCGTATCTAAAAATTTAACTATATTACATTAGCATGTTCTGTCTCTTCTTTGCTGGTATGATTAGATACTGAGGACAGATATCGTGATGGATATAGGAACGAGCCTGAATCCGGCTATTGATATAGGCCAGTTAGAGGGAGCCTTTCTGCAGGTAAATTATTCGAAACCTACTTGGACTTTTCTGGGCCAGTGTGCATGTGACTAAGTGTGAATGAGTAGCAGGGGAAATGATTGAGTGAGTTGGGTTGAACAAGTGATTATGAAAAGCCATTGTATGCCATACCATAAGTTTTGATGTAATTTTATCAATCAATGGAATGATGCATAATGACACACCCAGTAAAAAATCAAAGTTTTCGTTTGTTTTATCTTATTAAGTGTTGTTCCGATTTGATATGGATGAGAGCTATATCTTACTCGGTATATCATGTTATTTTGTCTCTAACCAGATCATGTCCCTTGTCTTCATGATTTCGAAGTATCGGACAATGACCAAATTTACGTATTTAAGTGATTCGTAGTATCTAGTGATAATCATCCCATATAACCATTCATGTTTGCTTTCGAAATATGTTTGCTGAACGAGACGTTAAATTTAATTCTCTGTCATATGTTCGCTTACTTTCGGTTGGATGTTTTCTGTTCTGATAGTTCGGAACGTTGTCCTATATTGAAGGGTCTAAAACAAACTACTTTTCACATTTCCAATCTGGAGTATAAAACAAAATTTTGAATATGTCCGATACATTCTCTAAAACACTCGATGGCGTAATTTTCTCAAACAAACTGTCCAGAGAAATCTTGGTAGCTTTAATTGTGGCTTTTATGACCACTTTGTGAAGAAATATTAGCGACTTTTCTGACCTCGTGACCGGCTAAGTGGACAAAAACACATATTTTCCTAAAGTGGCATACATTTTCTTTTCTGTTTTCCTACTACCTCCTCCCTCAAGGGGACTAATGGAAGTAAACATAAGCGACCGTAATAATATTGAAAGGTAATATCACTTTTTACCAATTTTGGTACAGAACATACGACCTTGTTTGATAGGCCCATGCGTTACGTTTCCGGACAATAAAATTCAAGACGGTACGGATTATAGCCAAAAGTTGGTACCATGACTTTCCAGCACATACCGTCTTTTTTATGCAGGATCTATCTTGCTTTATATGTGCATGGAGTAAACGTGTGAGAGGGCGAATCAAACGTATTTAGGTTAGAAATCTGTATCAATAAAATTCCCTGCTTTATATGTAATAAATCAACAGAGCAGAACATGTGAGAAAGGTATTCTCCAAATTTGGCGATAACATTTCCAGATACTCTTAAACTACTAAGTATATTGA
The DNA here is from genome assembly GCA_036873755.1 of Hanleya hanleyi. Classification (NCBI taxonomy): domain Eukaryota; kingdom Metazoa; phylum Mollusca; class Polyplacophora; order Lepidopleurida; family Hanleyidae; genus Hanleya; species Hanleya hanleyi. The sequence goes on along the minus strand of JAVTVY010037866.1, from coordinate 7,436 downwards.
AAGATGTCACGAGATCGGAATGTTTAGCCGCGAGAGGCTAGGAACGACGCCATTGCCCATGTGACGGTACGATGCATGAGGTTAGTCAATAAACCATTGTTTATAAAGTTGGCTTATTTTTTAAATGGACTTTATCTTCGACGCATTTCGGTCTAAAATGCCTATCATATATCTTCGAGACATTGACATTTTCAAAGTTGTTCAGTTTGGCTGTATTTCGAGAGTCACTATTACCGTTGAATTTGCTGTCGTGTATTTGATAGGGTTGTGGTCTGTTACTGTTGGAGCAGCAGAAAATCACACCGACAGGATATCACTTGACCCGTGGCCCTCACACGTATAGGATCCCGGGGGTGGGGGACATCCCGAGGACGTTCAACGTTACCCTGTTGAAGGGAATGTCAAACCCAAAGGCCGTCTACTCCTCCAAGGTATCAATGTTTATTTGTGCATGTATGATTTCTAAATGGGCAACTAAATGGATATCTAAATGGACATCTTGACCATGCAGAATGCCTTTGTAATGAATGTCATCAATATTCATACTGATTCATGTAAATAGTAAACAGATGCATGTAATCGCATATTCGTATCTGGCACCACAACCATTCGAGCTCTCGAGTGGACAAGGTGGAATCGAATCTGAGATCGAACTGTTGAAGCTATATAGGAATATTTAGTAATACATGTTCACGTATATAGTTTTGAATAGAATGAAAGAACAGTCATCATGGTGTCACTCTTACGCATGCCCTCTTAAGAGAAAACCGTACTTATTCATTGTCCAAATGGATGCTTTCTACAGGGAGTCGGAGAGCCGGCACTGTGCCTGGCCACGTCAGCATTCTTTGCAGTTAAGGATGCCATCATGGCCGCTCGAGCGGATTCGGGACTGCACGAGAACTTCCAGTTGGACAGTCCGGCAACGCCTGAGAAAATCCGAATGGCATGTGTGGATCAGTTCACCGAACAGGTACATATATCACTTGTATTTCTACAGATATATTCAGTGGTTTCACTCCGTCTTAGAGGTGGTTGGGGCTTCGCCCCTCATCAATGAGTCAGCAACATTGACGCCGCATGTGTCGAGGTGGTAGGCGATAACCATTTCAAAGACCGATCCTTCACCAACCGTTATATAAATCAACTTCTTGACTTGAATACTTCCTATTTATGCGACTCTTTCAAGGATATACATATATCAACCTTCAAGGAAACACAATCACAATTTTGACAGCGTAACTGTCCGACTTTGGATAGTAATGTGTGTTTGAATCCATTCATGAATCGATTGTATTTCCGAATCAATATGTGGTATTTATTGAAATATTTCAAACCCCTCGAGTAGGCGCTACAGTTGTAGTCTCTGAACTACCAGATTGGTTTTGTTCTCTTTCTCCAGTTCCCTCCAGCTAACAGTGGAGCATACACGCCATGGTTCGTTGACCCTATGTAGATCGTGTTTATAAGTGCACATGCAGAATGCAAAGCAGATTTATCAGCGAACATCGAATCCCTTTCAATTCAGCAGCTTGGACGGTGAAGCGTGAGAGGGACGACGAAAAGTAACTCTGAATTCCGTTCCTTGAAGAAGATGTGTTAAGGAGATGATACGGTTGGAGTGAGAAAAATAAATATTGGCTATGAAACAAATTGTTCTATTGGCATGAATGACACCATTTTGTTATATATACTCAGAGTGGTTTCAAGGTCCGGAGTCTCATGATTCTCGAATACAGCTGGACTGTGAAATAGTGTATTTGTGCAAAATCGCTGATTTTGAGATGAGAACATCCCCTGTGTTTATTCTCTCTGATCAAAGGAAGATCGACCAGTCCAGAATCACCTCAAAATCAGCGAGTTTGCACGAATACGCTATTTCACGACGGTTATTCGAGAATCGTGGGACTGAATACCCTGAAATTATTCCGAGCAAATAACAGTCAGTTAAACTTACCAATCGAACAATTTGTTTTAGAACGTGTATTCCATATTCGGCCCCCAGCAATAATTTTCCATCTGAGCAGTCATCTTCACTAGCCAAGTCAACTACATCGCAAAGCTCTCTACGCTGCCTTGACATTCTTGACTGGTGGCAGAGGAGTGCTGCTCTGCGCCACCTAGTGGAAGTTTTAACGATGAGCGACTTTTTGCCTTCAGGAGTTGTTCCCCTTCAATTTCAAGTCGACCACACTCGTAAGGCGATCCGTTATCGTTCGACCGTGCAGGGCATCCCAAAAGCTGATTCAATTGATCAAAACACCGAAAGTGGCCGTGAAAATGCTTCTTCTGTTCTTTTTTTTTCGGCAGAATTCCCCCGCACATTCGACACCATGACAGCTCGTTCTTAGTGGGGGCCACCATCTTGGTAAACAACTGCTACGTAACGCACATTCTGATTGGATGCAGCAAGCCGTCTCTGCATTCCACTCATCGATGAGTATTCACGTTCCAACTTTACTAGAGAAGTATGCCAAGGCAATGTACAGAGCAACGTGATGTACGTCGACTTGGCTAGAGAAGATGCTGAGCAGTGTGTCGTTCAGTATTATCTATACGTGTTATTAATGTATTATTGTTCTTTAACATTGAAAATTTGAAATAGAAATACTTTCGAGGAAATGAAGTGAAGTATGCGGTTGAGGGTGATCTGGGGTCCGACGCCGTTTGTTGTGTTTCGGCCACATTTGCTCATAGGAGATGTCACCTAACCCGATTCCTCTGACTATATACTGTTGATATTCCTGGTCCCTCTGGTATTGTACCAAAAGTATATAGCGTTAATGGTTAGAGGAACCAGATTTAGCGGCACCATATTGTTTTCATTACCTCTCTCTCTCTCACTGGCAGAAAGTTTTCGTTTCCAGGCAATGGAATCGCGCATTGGCAACATCCGCGAGTGCATGGGCGGGGCCACCTGACAATAAACTCGTCGACACATTCTTCCTTGATCGGGAATGTCAAAACCCCGCAAAGCACAACTAAAACCTTGGACTGCCAGCGTTGGGGACTGGGGAGGGGGCGTGAACAGCGCTGTTTAATCAGTGTCGTGATGGGACAAATACAAAGATTTCATCGGTCATGAACAGCATAACGACGTTATCGTCATGACCTGCATAACTGCATCCCCTTCTCAATTATTTTTACCTGACATTCTATGTTCAGTTATCTGGGTCAGAAGGTCCAGCCTGAGTTACCGCCAAATTATGCCCCAAACGCATCACACGCTCTCTCTCTCTCTCTCTCTCGGTCTCTCTCTCTCTCTCTCTCTGTCTTGGATATATGGATGACTTACAGATAATAAGAACGTACGGATTAGACAAAACCGGCCAACTAACATCTTTATTTTATCAAGCCAATTTCTTCGTTCCCACTTCGAACCTGCCTTGATTTATCTGACTACCTTCTGTGTTCAAAATTTCACCTACGAAAGAGTGACGAACCAATCAGGACCTACACGCCAATGGTGTGTAGAGTGACATCATCCTCAAGTAGCGGCGTCATTTCTCCTAATGTGGTAGTGGTGTTGGCCCAATATTTACATTGTAGGTCAGCCAATCAATAACGCGCATGTACGACCCATTTCGAAATTCAAATGGTTTCGAGGTCAGTGACGTCTCGTGTATATTTATAAGTTCGTTGAAGATTGAAGGGAGCCAGAAAAATCAAGAGAAGTTCGAAGTGGGAACGTAGAAATTTGCTTGATAAAATGAAGATGGTCACACACCGAGTCTGGATAACGTAAACTGCTTCAGGCAAAGATATAATTATCTCACAACGCAATTATGTCATCACAGTTATCTTATTTTCTGAACTAAATAATTATAAACTCCAGTTATACGTATACATTATAATATACATCAAGTTTACGAAGCGAATATTCTATGTGTGGAAATAATACTTTATGTAAGCACATGCTAAACAGCAATTATTTATAAGTAATTATGAGGATAACAGGACATATGTGCAGGAGAGTTTCGCCTTTGTTTTTAATCACCCGATATCCACACTCTTTGTTACAGCTCCAAATAGAACGGCAAAATATAATAAATCTTACCAACAAATGTATCTGTTCAGTGTCACACTTTCAGAGAATAAATAAATGACGAAGGTGTAAACTCAGCAAAATGTCTTGTAGTTGTCCAATGACCACAATCACGGAGATCAAAGTACAGTTATGCATAACGATTTTCCTTAAAAGCAAATTGAATGAGGAAAAATTGCTCGTGTTTGGTTACCGTATACATGTAATTGGGGGAAAATCTGGTAAAAATTTCAAGATTACATGTGAATGTATTGCGTTTTGAGAATATTGCATTATATCATGTAGCATCGTAATACATTTTGAATATTAAAGGTTCATGTCTGTTGTATATTGTTTGAAGTATTATAAAGTATTGTATTGAGTTATCGATGAACCAGCATAATAACAGGAACACAATGAATGGCATCACAGCGATGAATGCAAATGATTATCTTTGTCTACATGCCATTGAAGCACAACACTCTTCTAAATCTCGACCGCTGAATCTGTAGCCAGAATGGTAGAATGAGCAAAGATGACCGACAAGAAGAGCCAGGATTGGTAATAGTCATATCACCTTCCCCCTATCTTTGATACAAACGATGCAGTTGTTAATAATTTGGCTGCACTCAACATTTTTTTTAGGTAAACCGTATTTCAGGTACTCGCTGAGAGTATGAGTTGATGAGGACACTCTGGTTAGCTAGCAACAATGGTGTAATTAAGTAAGGTGAAGGGTACTCTATTATTCAGAAGAAGTCTGAAAACCCACACTCTATGATCTATATCTGATCGACGTTAGTATCTTTCAAAATTCAAAAGATATATTGTTGTGTTGAGCGTAAAACGATATCAAGATTGTTCTCAACTATGACATCACATCCCTTCAGGCTTTCACCAGCACATTTGTTAAAAAAATATGAAATTTCCTTGCTTTAAGCCCATCTTTTGAGGAATTCGGAGAGGCGGAAGGCCGTGTTCATGTTAGTCCTGGTGTCATTGAATGAATCCTGTGAAGAAGCCTCCATATCCAGAATCAGTGACAGGTTCCTGTACCGTCTCCAGTAGAGATCATTGGCCAATGGAGGTTCAGGATCAGCGGTAGACTGGCACTGGCGATGTAGGATCACCAGAACAACTTCCATGTCACCTGAAGTCAAAGAATAAGTCAGAAAACTTCATATGTTGTCAAGTTTGCCTATCATGCTAACAGTTTGCACAGCTAGAATTCAAACGAAAATGCCGAGATACTAATTCCAGCATATATTTAGTTCATTTAACTTTTCGTTCGAATATATATATATTTCGGGGGTTTCAAAAGGAATGCCAATAGCAATTTCTTCAACAATTATATAGTTATCAAATATTGCGAATTATTAGTCCATCCTAATGTAATGACATGTGACCTCACCTAGAGAGATGTTAGGCCTTTCCTCTGAAGGATGGATACAAAGAATAAGTACTGGGAAATCCAGGTTAAAATGACTCAAATCCACATTATCGATCTTTAGTGTAACACCGCGTTCTTTGAGTCTTTTGTTCAAATAATTGAAACCTTCCTCACAGATCCACTGTCGTCTGTCGTGCGGGTACCACAGATAACCAAAAACTGAAACAATAACCATAACAAATGGGACTATCTATAGAGTTGAATGTCTAACAGTATCAAGTACTCTGAGGTGAGGCAAAACAGGTCATTTCTTTCTGGTCAGTGAGCGTGCCGTTCTGAACCGTATCCCTTATCCCCAAAACGATTGAGCAAAGTTATCTCCCTTTGTCAAAATGAGCATTAACTACTTTCAATTTAGACCTTCAAACCCAACCCCAAGACCGGAGGTCAAGCATTGTCTAGTATCTTGCATCACTGATTGATTGATCTTATTTGTTTCTCTGATTTAAAAATATAATGATCTTTTATGAAACCTCAAAATAGCGCCACAAATATAGGTGCATTATGATGAACATAAATCGCACAACCCTAACGATGTTATTCAGCTATTTTAGTGCGCATGCCCGTCTCACATCACCCAGACGCTGACGGATAACCAGTTTGTGATAGCAAAATCGCATTGATTCAAAGAAGCTGCCAAAAGAGTCTTTAGTCTTTAACGAATAATATGCGTCGTTGGAAAATGTAGGGAGGGAGGCCGCATGCACAGAGGTGTGAAGGTAAATAAGTATCGAGTTCCATACAAATATTTCAATGCTTTCAACTTGAGCTTTAAATGTGAATCCGTAGTTTATCTTGACATAATTTATCACAGCAATTCGAAATTGTGAAATTCTGAATCAACTGCCGAACGGAGAATAACCATATATAATTGCTGAATGTTTGTGTAAAGTATATGCTGGAGTACGACACAAGCGAGTAAGGGGTGCGGCTAAGGTATTATCCGTCTACCGTGTAACAGAAATAGTCCTACCTTCTTTTTTTAGATTGCCATTCGTTAAACTCGCGGCCCTGGTTTCTGGGACAGAGAGGAATTCCTTTATAGACTCCTGCAGACAGAACAGTTTCGTAACAATTACCAGCAGTTATCAAAACTTAGAGAAACACATCAACATATAAATATAGTTATTATGGAATATCAACAGACAAAAAATGTGTATATTAATATAAAATGGAAGTAATATAGTTGTATAACCGACAGCAGAAGTGTTATAATTATTTCGGCCTAGCAGAGGGTAATACGTGCAGTTTGGACTCCCATCTTCGAAATTCTTTTCGCATGGAGATCACCCTTATTTTTTACTAAGAAAGTGCTATCCTTAAGATAAATGAATATTATTATACAACAATATTGGCAGTGAATGATTACCACATATCAGTCGTACATTTTGTGTACATACAAAACACATCTGAGATTTTTAGTGTCATTTATTAATCAGAGAAGAAAGAGGACAATACCAAACTACAAGAGAACAGAATCAAACGATTTACTGTGAGATCTACAAGAAAACAAAATATAAATTATCCGAGTCAAAATAATAAAGAAAAAAAATCATTATAATAAATTTTTTCATACTGATTGTCAAATTTGTTTTCATCAGTCTATTACATCTGATCATGCTACATTCGAATCTGTATACCATCTGTCTAAACTATTTTCCATTAGAAGAGTAAATGTGAATGTTATTTTTTATCCAATTGTACCAACTGACGTAGGGACAACAAATGTATGTTAGTTTCGTGAGTATTTTCCCCATTAATATAATTTATTCACTGCAAACAGACACTACAGAACTACAAAAGTTAGTAATGTAGTCACTAGAACCCAGACACTACAAAATTTTGTAAAAACACATTCAGTAGAGAAGGATCCAGAGAGAGACCAACTGAGACCACCCAAGTCATCTGTGAATGGCGAGACCATCTCCAATGAGGTGAATTACGCTATTTTCTAATCACTTC